>PVKS010000948.1:69584-160848 GCA_004027875.1 Aplodontia rufa
GGGGGGGGGGGGGGGGGCGGGAGCTCTCCTGAATGTCTAGACGATTGCCCAGAAGTAGGCCCTACTCACACACACGAACGCAACACGGGTGGGGGGAGCTTCATAACGTTGGGAGGACGTCTGCTAACAGAAAGAAAAACAGCTGGGGCGTGTGGCCCTCCTACCACGAAATCCTAAATGGATTAAAGGAATTAAGGGAGAAAAAAGTCAAAGCATTAAACTACTGGGCGAAGTAAAAATGAGCATTTATCCAATCCCCAGAGAGCATGGCTTCCAGGCTTAGAGAAGATAAAAAGCATTCATAAAAGGGGAGATCAATGGATTCCTCCAGCTCCTTTGTAGCTGGGAGGTGCAGCAGCAGCAGGAAACAACCTGTGCAGTAAACACAACGGTTAATAGCGTCGCTGGATTAAAGCGCTGTAGAATTTAATAACAATAAGATTTGAGCAATACGCTGTTAATAGCATTTACAAAAAGGAAAAACAAAAGCAATTTAAAAAATCATGAGGGGGCTGGAGCAGTGGCTCAGTGGTATCGCACTTGCCTGGCATGCGTAAGGACCTGGGTTCAAACCCCAGCACCATATACACAACCAAGTGCCAAAGCAATGAAAACAAGACGAAAAACTAGATAAAACTGATTTTTAAAAAATCATGAGGAAAACCTCTCTGCTTCAGATGCAGGAAATTACAAGATGATATCATTCTCATCCCAAAACAAGAAGACGTCATAGAAACTACAAAATCAATCTCCCATTGAGCCCACCAGGGAGCTGCAGGCACCCAGAGTGGTGGCAGGCTGTCAGGAGAGGGGACACACAGACTCAGGAGACAGAGCAAGGAGGAGGACGTCAGCCAAGCTCCTGACCAGTTCCCGAGGGCCGGATGGGCTGGTGGGTATCAGGTGCTCACAAGGAAGCGCAGAGCAGAGGGGTCCAGGCGAAGCAGGTCAGCAGGAGCCACCCCACCCCCCACAAAAGGATGGAGAAGGGCGCAGGTGCTAATATGCATATAAAGGATGCTGATCACTGAACCCTAAGGTGCTCCTGGTGGAAGGGCCTGAGAGGGACACCAAGCTCTGGCAAGGATGTGGGAGAACTGGATCTGCTGGGGACCGAAACAGCACAGCAGCCACTCTGGAACGTGTTCCATTAGTTTCCTAAACATATCTATCCTGTAATCCTCTTTACCACGGGACACGAAGACTGTGCTGATGCTCACAGCAGCTGTGTTAGTAGCAGCAGGAAGCAGGGGCAATGCCACAGCCAACAAGCATCAGTGGATAACTGGCCAGCTCCACCCAGGGAAAGCTAGTCACGAAGAGGAGGAGGAGAGTTCACCGCTGGTGCAGCCAGCAACACAGCCTTCTCACACCATCATGACGGGAAAAGCGGACGTGTGGGCATTTCGTTCTGTTCGTGCGTGCGTCTACAGAACAAGCAGAGGCTCCTTCGCCTGGGAGTGGTGTGCAGGATCACAAGCAGGGACGAGATTTGAGAGGCAATGTCTGTGTTCAGCATCTGATTGCAGCACCCATTCTGCAGTCACCATTAAAAAGGAAGAGAGCTATAACTGACAACCTAAACTGGCTGTCTTGGGTGTCACTGTTGAGAAAGGCCACAGGCACCGTCCTTGGGAAAGCACTCTGACGCTGCCCATCAAGGCTTTAAGTGGCTTCTAACTCTGAACCTAAGATTCCATGCCAAGGACTCTGGCCCAGGGAGAAGATTCTAAATGCAAAGAAAAGTTTGGGCTCTGTGAGGTTCAATTCTTATTGTTTGTAATAATTTAAAATGGAAAACAACCTAAGACTTGTAACGAGGCGCGTTTCTGAGCAATGACAGGTAATACAAGCTTAAAGTGATTCTTAATCAGAATTTATTCTAAAGTGAGTATCTATCTAATACGAGGGGAAAGGCAGAAAAGAAGACCAACTGATGGAATGATCCTACCAATGCAAAAAATTAGAGAAAATGAAAAGGAATTAGTATAAAATTTTAACAATTTATATATGAATACTGGAAGAATGTATTTGCATCTTTTTATTTTCTAGATTTTAAAAATCTAGGAAAAAAACAACTTTTTTCTTTTCTAGTTTTTTTTTTAATTCACATGTGAATGTGTTGTGTGGAAGGAAGAAAAACCTAACTCAGAAGGAAAACACATCTGAGGACACTTTTAGAACATGAAGGCCACCAGAGTCCTACCAGTGCTCAGAAAAGCCCCTGAGTGGCGGAGAGGCTGGAATCAGGCGCTTGCAGGCTACCCGGGAATCCATGGCCTGGGCAATGTCCCAGCAGAGGCTGGGGGCCAGTGCCTGTCACTGAGAAGAGTAGGAGTTGGTGCCTGTCACTCAGAGAAGAAATCATCTCTTCTCCCTCCTGAGTGTCAGCAGCCACTGCAGTCACCCAAGGCCACGACATGGTGGCAGCCCTGGTGAGATTGGTGGCATGGGCCCAGGGCCCTGAAAGACTGAGAGGACCAAGCTCTTCGTAAGTAAAAGGAGCGTCCCTGAGATGGGGGAGGTAGGTGCTGAGCCTGTTTCAGAAGCTGGCTCCCCTCTCCTTTGGACGAACTTGTGGAATAAATAAACAAGTAGATGTGTTCTTAGAAGGACGCAAAAGAGGTCTTCTAGGTGCAGCTAGATGGGCTGCACACTGCGAAGACCGCTTGGTGACTCACGGCTGAGCTCGGAAGGGGATACTACGCCTGCTCAGAGGTGAACCTGGGTGCAGACCCACCGGGAGTCAGTATTAGGAGCCCCACCACCCACACAGGAGATGGTGGGCCTCGCCACTCTCCGTGGACACTACTGGCCAGTCCTCGTCACTGCAATGAAGTGTCCCTTTGGGTCACACTGAAGCCGATCCATGCTCCCACTGAGCCGGGCTCGTGAACACTTGCTCAGGGAGGAACAGTGGTGACAGTGGCCCCACAGTGACCACACGTCCCTGTCCTGCTCTGTTTTGCTAAATGGCGCAGGAAGCTCCTCTTGTTAGATAGCGGCTAGCAAGGAGCAGTGAAATGCATGGCAAGGTCACAGGTGAGCTGTAAGTTAAAGGTTTCTTTACACTATTGCCAAGGCAGATGAGTAAATCGTCTGGAGTAGATAACCTGCGTTAGGGTGTGGATGAGAGATGTCCCCCAAAAGCTCCCGTGAGACAATCCAGGATGGCTGAGGGGAATGATCGGGTTATGAGAACCTTAACCCAATTAGTGAGTTGATCCCCTGATAGGGATTAGCTGGCAGCTGTAGGCTGACAGGGTGTGGCTGGAGGAGGGGTCATTGCTGGTAGCTTTGGGAATGTATTTTTTATGTGGCTCACTGCTCCTGGAGCCAGGCCTTCCACCATGCTGTTCAGCTTCACCTCATACCCTGAGCAATGGAGCCAGCTTTCCATGGACTAAGACCTCTGAAACAGTGAGCCCCCAAATTACCTTTTCCTCCTAAAATTGTTCTTCTCGGGTCCTTGGGTCACAGCAATGGAAAAGCTGACTAAAAACAGACACAAAACTTGAGGATAAAGAGATGATAATGGAAGGTGTCTCAAGAAAGGAGGATCTATGGGAAGAACTCTTGACAGACCCCTGAAGGCCAAAGTGAAGGTCAAGGTACAACTAGAAGTTATGGCGCCGTGTCTCCTACTTGCTCAGAAGGGGGTATTTCTTAGTAGTGTAGTAACACAGGTGCACGAGGGTGACTTCTGACCAGCCACTGACCCCGATGCACACATTAACATGGGACTGACTTATAGGTGAAGCTCCTAAATAGGAGGCCACCATGACAGTTCCCGAGAGGGTCAGCTAAAGTCAAGCACTCCACCCTGACGTGAAGGAGGAGCTGAACCCTGATGGCTGAAGGCTGCTGAGGCCCCCAATCCTCCTGGTAAACATCACACAGTGATAGATTTGGAGGCAGCACTGTCTCCTTCCTTGCTCTCTGCTCAGAGACAGCCCACTCTCTCCCTTGAGAGTCTTCTCTGTCTGGGCCTTTCTTTGCTTTTACTTTACTTCCCCTCAGTTATAACAAAGTTCTCTTGCGGGACTTCTGATGTCTGACTTTAAATCTTCTCTCCTTGGAGCACAAGAACGGAGGTCTGGAGTGGCAGTTCCCTGCTCCCTGTGACACTCTGGCCTTGGGTTTCATCTCCTCCCCTCTGATATCAGAGCCATGTCTCAGCCCGCAAAGTCCACACACCCGCCAATTGTGCTCTTTCACAAAACAGAGACAGACACACCAGCTGGCACAAAGGGAGCGACCACAGACACCTGCAGCCTGTGCCCCAGAGACCACACCCAGGCCAAGTCCTAACTCTCCCCAAAGAGGCCCCTTTCCACGGGACTCAAGAGCCACTGGGGCCATCTGAGGAGATGGTCCAAGGTCCCTCTTGTTCTGGGCACCCTCCCCATTATCAAGGTAATGCTGTGTCCCCTCTTGACCTGAAGCAGCACACAGCACAGCACAGCCCCGGAAACTGTGGGCATGCAGAGGTCAGTGTTCCTTCAGAGGCCTCCAGATCCCTCCCTGGCTGCCCCAACTCTATGTTCACACAAAACTCTCTGCGCAGGAAGATCAGGCCTTCTTCAAAGAGATTCTGGGACAACCAACAACCAGGCAGGAGATGTCTAGGGAAACAGCAGCTCAAAGGGGATTCTAATCTCACCGCCCACGGAAATCAGTATCAAAGTGAGGCCCCTCCTCACCTGGGTTAGACATTCCCTCCAGCCAGAGGCCCTACCTTGACCTCAGCCGCATGCCCAGCTCCGAGGCTACCTCCATCTGCAAAGACCTCCCCCAAGTCACGCCTGCCCTCCTAGGCTGGATGCAGCCCAGACGCAGGGTTCCTTACACTGGGCTTGGACTCCAGCCTCCCTCTGAGCCCAGGTTTCCTTGTGGCCAGTCTCCTGTGTCACCAAGGCTCTTTCCACGATGACACCCTTGCCCTTAACCTCTGGAAGGCAAAACTACAGGAAGTTCCTGGGGTATTTCTTGAGCTGTCACAAGGTGCAGCAAGCCCTGATTCAGCACCAGAGGACTGTCCAGAGGGACGTGGCTCTGCCTGCAACGCGCACCCCGGCCCACAAGGCAGGGCAGCAGCTCCGCCCTGAGGCCTTTCCAGCCTGTGTCTCAAGCTCGCCGTGCGGGCCGTGCTCTGAGAGAAGTGCTTGTCTGAGAAGCCATGTGGAACCCGGGCTTCTTTAAGAGGACAAGGCTTCTATGGCTGGAGTCCAGGGCTTTGGATCCCTGCACTCAGTAGGGCTGTTTCGGGGTCTGGATGGGAAACCAAGCCCCCACCTACCTGCACCTCATCAGCTTGTGTGTCTGGAAACCCGGAGGCAAGGACAAATAAGAAGACGTGACACCTGCCCTGAATTCCCAGTTCCCAGGAGCTCATGGTCAAGTTCAACCTTCCAGGAACTTCCACAGGACACTTGCACTTATCATACAGCAGCAGAGCCAAAACAAGGTGGCCAAAGACGAACTTGCGCTATGAACACCAGCGGTGGTATGGGTACGATCAGATGGGACCCTACAGTGTGGGGTCTCCCAAAGGCTGCCTCAACAGTACCAGGGGCTGGCATGCCTCCCTTCCATCTAATCTGCCTGCTCTCAAATTGGGGGAGAGAGAGCTTGGACACGATAGTCCGCCCACACATCCTCCGTGGGAAGTGCATCTGCCTCCTGCGGTCCCTGGAGAGCCTCACCCAAGCTGGCCATGCAGACGTTAAAGCGGCCCCCCAAGGCCCGAGGCCCTTTCTGCTCTGATGCGCTCTCCAGGAACAAGGTGGCATTTTGCTCCTCTGTTCAAAGGCCTCTGTCTACTGAGCAAGTCTGCTTCCAGTTTTGAACATGAAGGATCCACCTGTTTTTGAGTGTTTCTCCCCCTTTATGCACCAAAGGCAGAATGGCAGGTGGCAGCGGTACCTACAGCCAGGCATGCTTGCTTGGTTTCTCAGCTGCTCTCAGTAGCAGAAGGAGAACTGGCTATGACCAGTCACCCAGGATTGCTCTCTACCACAGCCCTGCAGCCCCAGCCAACAGTGGATTTTCTTTGCACAATGGGAGAAACTGAGGCACACCATAATAATGATGGCTTCTTCTAAAGCGAGGGCACCCACTAGTGAGCTATGCTTCCCCAAAACACTTGAGTTCCTTACATAAGAAGTGACATTAATGGGTGAATTCTGATTCTTGATTGAGTTTTAAAGTGAATACTCCATCCAAAGGGCAGGTGGATGGGGGGACCTGTTCTGGAAAAAGCAGAGAAGCAAGCCCGTGCCACGACCCCTTAGACAGCAACGGTGAGCCGGCAGAGGCTCCAGGCTGCGCCGGCGCCCTTGGCTGCCAGGCCCCTCAGATTTTGCCACCACAGAGCTGGGCAGAGTCACCACCTAGATGCCCCCGCCCACAGCTGCCAGTGAGGGAGCCCAGCTTTGCATATGTGATCAATACACAGCCATGTCTTAAAGGGGACACGCAGCCTGAGAAGCAGGCCAGCCTCCCTCAAAGGCATGCATGTGCCTGAACCCAGAAACCAGTGCACAGCCTCCTCCTCCGTCCCGTCCCTTCATCCACAGGACAGCAGATTCTGCAAATGGCTAACTTCCTGGCACATACGTGTGCATACTAAATACAAGGAGGAATCAAGCAAATAAACCTGTGCAGGAAGCACTCAGCCCAGACCGAAAACAATGACACCCTCACCGCGCTCAAAACAACACTCACGTTCTCAACCCAAAGACTTCTGCTCTTCTCGCCCATTTCTCCTCTGAGCCGTGTGAGTCTTTCTCAGCCTTCCAGACTCAGCCCGGCGTGTGCAAATCACCTCCGAGGCTTCTGTGACTCAGCAAAGCGCTCGGCTTTTATTTTTCAGATGGAATTTACCATGCTGTGACTACATCCAGGGGGAGGGACGATTTCCCCAGCCATGTCTAAGCGGAGCCCTCAGCCAGGATGGCGAGAGCATTCCATAAACGCACGCCGTGCTTGGTCCAGGGTGCACGGATGACCACAGTCTCATTATGCACACGAGGAGGGACCCTGCACTCCACTGGTCTGGCCACGTCCTCTGTGAAAAAGAAAGTGAGGGACAGAGGCGCTGGCTACGCAGGCTGCCGTGGCGCTTTCTGCAGTTGCGGCTGCTCAGCTGCTCCGCGCAGCCTGCTGGTCCTCTCTGCCCCAGGACTTCGCGACCCTGTCAGGGCACAGCAAGAATGCCCTTCCACTAGGAAGCGTACTTTAGACAGCGAGATGATAGAAAGGATTCGCATACACTGAACTCCAAAGAAGAAAGTGCAGAAACCACCGGGCCAACCAGGCCAGCATGGGGGCACTGGCCCTGCCCCTCCTCTGGAAAGCAGCGTCCTGCCAGGCAGCAACTCCACAGAACGTGCTGCGGAGCCTGCAGGTCCACAGGGCTCAAGCAGCACTGACACTTAGCCCCAGCCTGTCTGGCTGGATCAAGGAGGCTGGCAAGATGACCCAACCCTCACTGCCCTGCCCATCATCCCCACTGCCAGGATGACTCTGAGGCGGAGCCCGGGCCAAGAGCCCAGGTGGAGGAGCGGACATCCCTCCCTGTCTGGAAAGCTGGCCACGGAGGACCCAGGCATCCGCTCCGCTCTCACCAGCTTTGCCCCATGCCTCAAACCCCACCCTGCTCTGTACCCCTTCCTCCCACCTGCCTCTTCCAGTCCTGCCCCAAGGCATTTCCCAAACAGACCCAGCAGGGGTCACTGCAACAGGAGTGACACCAGGGACGTTTTGTAACATGATGAGGGGGCCTTGGCTCCTGGCTTTTTTTGTCTGGTGAACTCTAGTAAATCAAAGCCAACGACCAAGGGACTGTGATGCAAACGGAGGCTCATGGACATGTAAGGATATCTGCAGCTGACACTGCCCTAAGCTCTGCCCAAGTCCTGACTCGCCACTGGCAAGTTTTTACTGTGTACTTTGCAGGCAAGGAAACCAAGGCTGGTGCTGTGCCCACAGTCCCACAATTGACAGGTGCTGAAGCCCAGATGGGCGACTTGGGTCAAGGTCCAGACCAGCCCCCAGGCTGAGGCATGAGATTAGCTCATGGGTCACCAGAGCCCAGTGGGGGCTCCTCCCATGTCACAGGGAGGCCACAGGTGGCAACCACTGCTCCTTACTCTCCACAGCCCAGTACTGCACCCAGGACATGATCCCAGGGATGGTGTGAGCCTGTGGGTGTGCACGGGTTTTATTTTTATTTTATTTAAGAAACACTTTTATAGCACTTACCCCATGGCAGGCGCTGTTTAAGAACTTCAGCTACAACTCTCTTAGATTATCATGGCAATGCTGCTCACGATGTAACAGTAGAAAATTGGAAGCACCCAGCAGCAGAGAGATAATTCACAGACGCCAGCATTCCATGGCACCACTGCGAATGCCCGAGGCCCACCCACCAAGGAAGGGGCAAACACCAAGAGTCACCGTTCTTGACAATCTGGCTGGAAAGGGATGCACAGTGCAATCATGTTTCTGCTTTTAGAAATGGTGCGTGTTGGTGGTAGAGAGCTTTCCTAGCACAAGCAAGACCCTGGCTCAGTCCTCTGTACTGAAAAAAAAAAAAGTAAGTGTGTGTGTGTGTGTGTGTGTGTGCACATGCGTGCGTGTTCCATTCACAGAAGAATGAAAATCCTGAGAGTGTGCATACCAAAACTTCAAGTGCTTATGTCTCTAGGCGATGGGGTCTCAGGTGGTTGGACTCTTTCCTGTACATCTTTCTGAACGGTGTGTATTTTCAACAGTGGGTATATGGCTGGAATTCTATTCTTGTTTCCAAGCAAACCTGTGCACGTGCACTAGCTTAGTAACCTGCTTTCATCAGTGTGGTGACCATATTCCTGGCAGACCTCTCATACAGGGCTCAGGTGGACCAGGTGACCAGGAAGGGAGAGGGCAGGGTTCTGGGTGCTACACTGATGTTTAAGCCTTCAGGAGGAGCTTATTTATTTAAATAGCTAATTTTAGAAAAATTAGGAGCAACACTTCAGCATTTGGGTGTTGGTAACAACTTTTTCAACAAGACTCCTAAAGCGAAAGAAGTAAAGTCACAAAGTAATGAGTGGGATGCCATTAAATTAAAAAGCTTCTGCTCAGCCAAGGAATTGGTCAAAACTGTCAAAAGAGAACCTACAGAATGGGACCTCCAACAGGGGACTAATATCCAAAATCTACAAAGATCTCAAAAAACTTAACATCAAAAATACAAACAATCCAATCAATAAATGGGCCAGAGAGCTAAACAGAAACTTCTCCACTGAGGAAATTGAGCAAGCCAATGAACACGTGAGAAAGTGTTCTGAATCACCAGTAATCACATAAATGCAAATCAAAACTACATTAAGATCTCACCTCATACCAGTCAGATTGGCAAAGATGAAGAATATAAACAATAACAGATGCTGGAGGGACTGTGGGGAGATAGGAACATTAGCACACTGTTGGTGGAACTGCAGACTGGTCCAGCCGCTCTGGAAAGCAGTGTGGAGACTCCTCAAAAAATTAGAGATGTATCCAGTGTTCCACCCAGCTATCCCTCTTCTAGGTATTTTCCCAGAGGAGCTAGAATCAGCACATTACACTGACACAGCAATATCCATGTTCACAGCAGTTCAATTTATAATAGCTAAATTATGGAACCAACCCAGATGCCCCTCACTGGATGAATGGATCCAAAATCTGTGGTATATATATACCATGGAGTTCTACTCACCTATTAGAAACAACGAAATTGCAGCTTTTGAAGGTGAATGAATGATGATGGAAGAAATCATGCTGAGCAAAGTTAGCCAAACCCACAGACTCAAGGGTTGAATTGTTTCTCTCATTACTAGAGGCTAGAGTGGAGCCCAAGCTTGGGTGAAAGTTTGTCAAACTCATGTATTAGACCCAGCAAAGGTATAGCAACACATAATCCAGGGCAGCCTTAGATATGTGTGGCAGGGGGATGGGTGGAGGAAGGCAGAGAGAGGGAGAATAGGGAGGGATCTAGGGAGACAATCAACCCTTTACCCCCTGAGAATCCAAATAATACTTATGCAATCATTTAATACTGAAAAATTCATAATCTTGTGTGTGTGTATATATATGTACATATACATATGGACATTTATAGCTTTTTGTACAGGGGATAAACAGAACAATCAAGAGATTGGGGTGGGCAACATAGGGGTGACTCTGGATTAGAATCAGATGCACGTCATATTTGTTACCATATATGCATCTATAATTGTAGAATGATTCAACTCCTTAATATAAAAAATAGCATCTGTTTCCTAATTATAAAAGTAACATATGCTCATTGTAGAGAATTTTGGAAAAAAGGACTAGATTAATAAGAAAAGGCAATCCTTCATGCATGCCCTGAGCCCCACTGCTGCCTGGATCCCAGTTCTCCCAGTTCCTGGAACCCAGGCTTGGCATGCAGGGCAGAGCTACACAATCAACAGTGACACTGTAAGGGACAGGGTGCATGTGTGTCATAGTGCCTGGGGAAAGCATAACCCCCAGGGATCTTGGGCCTTCCCCCAAGCCTCCTAGAGGCCCTGGGCTGACCTCTCCAGCCTCACCTTCCTCTGGAGGCCATGGCCTCTGCTTTCTTTGGGAGCACTGGCTACTCTGTGATGATCCCCAAGTCCATTTTTGCTGCCCATCACTCTGGAGACCAGGCCCACAGGTCCTCCTGCTGGCCAGGCATCATGGTAGGATTCCCAGACCCAGTCCCCAAACACTGCCCTTCCCGAGTCCACTCTGCCTTCTGTTTCAGTGCACATCACCACCAGAACTGCTCCATGCCACCTCCTCCTCTGGCTCCTGCCGGGACCCTGGGGGGCTCCCACCCCACGCTCAGTTGTACTTGCTGCCCACAGTGACCGCTCATGATGCAGGCCCATTTCACCACTCCTGGGTGTGGTTTCGTGTCTTCACCTAAACAAATGTGCATTTGTGATCACCCTACCACTACTCTGAGTTCTTTTTTTTTTTTTTTTTTTAAAGAGAGAGGGACAGTGAGAGAGACAGAGAAAGAGAGAAACAACTTTATTTAGTTTTTCACATGGCCCTAGTTGCTCCAACACTCAGTTGTGTACGTGGTGCTGGGGTTTGAACCCGGGTCCTCGTGCTTGCCAGGCAAGCGCTGAAACCGCTGAGCCACCGCTCCAGCCCCTACTCTGAGTTCTGAAGATGACAAATGCTGTCCGAGTTCTTGGAGGCTTTTGGAATGCTCCTTCTGCACAACGTGGCATCCTGGTGCCCACCTACCCTGGAGCCTACAGACCTTCGCACACTGCGCTACAGTCGTAGGGGTGAACAGAACTCATCGAGTGCCCTGCTCATGGGCAGCCACGCAGCTTCCACCTTCTCAGCTTTGTACACAATGCCACAGTGAATCCCTGGGCACACACCTTCCACCCATGCACCCAGGTGTCTTTGCAGCAGGTTCCCTGGTGGGGGACAGCTGGGGAGCGGGAACAGGCATCTCTGATTGCTGCATGTCAGCTGATCTCCACGCAGCCACCAGTGCATCAAAGCTGCCTGTGCCCTTCCTCACCAAGCTCAGTGGGGACCCAGCTGGCATGCAGATGGGCATTTCCCACTGAGCCTGACGTAGCTCCCTGACTATGTGGCAACCCTGAACCTTCGGGTCCTTTGCCTGGACTGCTGTTGGGCTGCTCATCCTGCGTTGCTCTGGAAGAGGCCGATCTATTCTCTGAATGTTGACCCTCTGTTGGGGAAGCCTTGGCTAACCTTTTTCAATTTTTGTGTTGGCTTCCATGTTACAGAAACACCATCTGTGTTATCCATCCTCTGTGTTTATGACGTTTCCATTTCTTGCTCAGAGAAATGTTCCCTGATGTGAGGACTCCTAGGGCTGCTTCTAATGGTTTTTGTGGTTTGGATTTTCATGTTGGGAATCAGGTGTGCACTCTGTCTTCCCCTGGGAGCCCACTCTGCCTCTGTCTGGTGGCCAGCTGGGCTTCAGCTCCACGCCCTCCCCGGGACTCCACACTGTTCTAGGAAGAGCTCTGGTGGGCTTGCCTCCTCTTCTGTGGTGTTCTTTGAATTTAATTTTTCTGGGACAGTTTGACACATTCAATGATTTTGATTCTACCAAAATAATGAATTGTTTTGGCTAGGATTATGCCAAATCTGTAGATTAATTGGAAGAAAGCATCTCTCTGATGTTAAGTCTGCTACATGAGCATCCTGCACTTCTCTCCCTATTTAGGGCCGTTTTCCATGGAATTTCATAATTTTCTCCAGAAGTTCGTGCACAGATTTTGATTCATTTACTCTCAGGAGGCTCACTGTGCGTGATCATTAAAGGTGTTTTTGCGTGTGTTGCTTTCTCCTTGCCATAACTGGGGAGAAGTCAGTGTGTGGGTGTGCTGTGGTCTTTTTATATCGACCTTGAACTGGCAGCATGCTAAAATTCCTTTCCATTCTAACAGCTTGTTTCCATATTCTGGGTAGATAAGATCATTTGTAAGTGAGTTTCATTTTTCCTTTCTGATCATCATCTTTTAAATTAGTTTCCTATTCTGTGATGGGTAATAATGAACATCTTTTCCCTGCTCTGGCCTGAACAGAAAAGCTTCTGGCCACCTCCCATCAAAGCACCCCGATGACTGGGGGATTCTGATAAACCCCTTTGCAAGGTTAGAGAACTCAGAGGGATCCCAATTCACTGAGTGTGCATTTTGTGAACGCATGATTGATCCTTACAACTTATCAAGAGATTTTCCTGACTCTATTAGAACAATGCAGCCATCTCCCAGTCCCTCCAGAGCCTCTGTGCTGCTGCTTGTGGTCCTCCCTTCCCAGGGCCCTGCCTAGGCCCATCTCCCTCCCTCCCTCCTGATGGGAGGTCCATGGTCACACTGGCTACATCCTTTCAGCCTCAGGCTTGGGAGAGGAAAGGGCCAGGCTCTTCAGAGATCCCCCTAATGGGCTCCACCAGGTGGAGTTGGTGCTTGGTGGAAGGTTTTAGTCCAACCTCCAGAGCGGGGCAGGTCTTTGCAGCTGGGCACAGTGCAGGTCTCACTTGCTGCTCGTAGGCAGAGGGTCTCATATCTGCAAGGCAGGTGTGGAAACAGCAGAGGTGGGGGACAGCTGAGAGCAGGAATGGGCATCTCTGACTGCTTCACGTCGCCAGCTGATCTCCATACAGCTCTGGACCTGCCAGTCACGCCCAGCACTGAGGTGCCTCTCTGGGGATCAGATTTCTTTCTTTTTTATGAGAGCATTTATTTATACACAGTAGTTGGGTTCATTTTGACAAAGTCATACATGCATGGGATTTTATTTCAATTCCCCTCCTCCCTCCTCCTATTCTCCTTCCTCTACTCTATTGATTTTCCTTTCACTGTTTATTTTATTTTTTAAAGAGAGAGGGATAGAAGGAGAAAGAGAGAAAGAGAGAATCAACTTTTATTTATTTTTTCATCTGGGTCTTGTTTTTCTGACACTTCGTTGTGCAAGTGGTGCTGGGGTTTGAACCCAGGTCCTTGCGCATGCCAGGCAAGCACCGCAACTGCTGAGCCACTGCTCCAGCCTCTCACTTGCTAGTTTTTGATTGGTGTGTTCTACATGTACATAAAGGTGAAACTCCCTTTGGTACACTCTATTGCATATAATGTGATTTTTGTTACATTTATTCCATATTATCTTCCCTTTCCTGCCCTCCCTCCCTCCCTCTCAATCTTCCCTATAGATTTCTGATACCCTAAACTCTCTGCCCACCCCCTTCAACCTGTGCTTTGGGAGTCTGTGAAGGAGGATGTTGCTCTCTCATCGCAGTTGGCCATCTTGCCAGCAATTCCATTTACTTTTTAAACAGCAGCTCTGCGCTAACACACACACACACACAAGATTAGAGTTAGTTTCCCAAAATCTACTCTAGATCTCTGAGGTGAAGTCAGTCTTTTGCTGGACCCCTGACACCTGTGAGTGGATGGGTAGGTGGAACTGGGTGCCCTGGCCCTCCACCCCTGGTCAATTCCCTGCCTCCTTCCTGCAGGTGGGGGGGGCCTTTGCCACAACACCACGGCAACTTGCAAGACCTAGGGTTCTCCTGAGGCCACTCAGGCCCCTCTTTGGAGACCAGACGGCTTTGGTGCAGGCCTTGAGGCTGGACATCCTGACGGCTTGTCCTCAGTACCACCAGACGTCACACAGGTGGAAATGACAGAGACAAAGGTGTCATACCCAGCCTTGGTTCTGCTTGGCAGTCCTCACTGGGGCCGTGGCCACCATGTTAAACACTTAAAACAGATGGACACTGGCACTTAAAGGACACCCTGAGCCAGGCAGTCAGTCCCCTGCACCTTCATCCTTAAAAACATGGCAAAAATTGGCTCATACAGAAGACTTCAAAGCACAGTCCTGCAGCCAGGGTGTGGAGGCCCCTGCTGGGCACAGAGCATGCGCTGCCCAAGATGCTTCACAGCAGTGCCCATGCTGCAGGGAAGCTGGCCACCCCACCTGCTGGGCACTGGCAGCCTCAGGTCCACATCAAGGCCTGAAGAAATGCTGGCCAGGGGAGAAGAGCTTTCCCTCTGCCCGTGAGCTGAGCTGAGCAAAAGCCAAAGAATGCACCAGTACTGATGCTGCACCTGGAAGATGCACACCTACAGATGCTGCACCTGGAAGCGCACCTGTTGAGGGTCTAGAGAGTAGGAGTCAGTCACGTGCAGCCCTACTCTATGAGTGAGAGAAGCCCTGAGCCAGGGCTCCGTGTGGAGCATGGAGATGCCACAGCCCAGGACAGCCCTCCATCATGCACCCCAGCACGAAGCCCCTCCACTTCTGCAGCCAGGATGGCTGGCTCACTGGAGCCAAAGGCCACAAAGAGGTGGCCAGGGAAGTTCAGCTTGGAATCAAATCCCAAGTGCATGTGGCTGGCAGCCGCACCCACGAGATGCATTCCCCTGCCCTGATGCAACTCCTCCCATGGCCATAACGGATTCCCTTAGTCTGCATGTGAGCACACATGCCAGGGTGGCTACGCTGTGCACCATACTAGGTGGCTCCTCACTGAGACTCGCTGCATTAGGGCTGCCTGGACCCACCTCTTCCCTCTGGAGGCCACCGCCTGCATGCCTGGGGCTAGGACACATCCTCACCCACTCTGCAGGGCAGACTTAGCCGCAGTATTGCCGGCAACTCTTGGAGGTCGCATCCCCTGCTGCATCTGAGTGGGCTCCTTGGTCTTCGTTTTGCACTTCCACCCCCAGATGCCAAACAGATGCTCCCTGGGGAAAGTGGCCTGCTTCAGGCCTGGCCAGGTCCGCAGCACTAGATTGGGCCCCGCAGCCTGGGGCAGCTCTCGCAAGGTCCCAGGAGCACCAGGGCAAGAAGAACACTCGCCTTGCAGCTCAGGATGCCCACCCAGAGCTGGACACACCAGCCGCAAGAGGGATGCAGGCAGCGCTCCGACTCATGGGAGTGAGAGACTGATAGCCCAGCAGAACACCATCTGGCTCGGGAAGTGGCCGCAGCGGCAGGTCCTCTCCCTGCCTTGCACCCTCCAGCCTGCAGAGTGAACACAGCACCATTGTGTGTGGGCAGCACTATACCACAGCAAAAAAAGCACACATTCATGCTGCCCAGAGGAGGGGTGGCACCACTGAGATGGGTTAACTTGGGCACAACCCCTTCCAATACAGAGTGCCCAGTGCCCGGGCCCGCACTCTTGCCTCGCTGGAAAGAGATGACTCTTCAGGAGGGAAAATGACTCAGCAGAGGAAGGGCACGCAGCCTCTGGGAGATGGCAGAACACCCCTCCCTGTGCCTGGCCATGAGCCACCACACCAGCTCCACACTGGACCTCACCCAGTCCTGACACAAAGGGAGCCTCATGTGTCCTGAAAGTCCCCATGTCCAGCTCCATGCTGGGCCTCACCCAGTCCTGACACAAAGGGAGCCTCATGTGTCCTGAGAGTCTCTGTCCAGCTCCACACTGGGTCTCACCAAGTCCTGACACCCAAGGAGCCTCGTGTGTCCTAAGAGTTCCCCTGTCCAGCGCCATGCTGGACTTTACCCATTCCTGATACCCAGGAGGCTCGTGTGTCCTGAGTGTCCCCTGTCCAGCTCCACGCTGGGCCTCACCCAGTCCTGACACCCAGGGAGCCTCGTGTGTCCTGAGTGTCCCCCTATCCAGCACGGCTTGGCAGCCAGGTGCTTGGTTGTCTGCCCAGCCTGCTCCCGGCTCCAGGCTTTGGGGATAGGGCAGGGTGTGAGGCTCCTGGGCCCTCACCCTCACTTCAGCCTGTGGAACACCCCTGCCCTGTTCCAGCCCTGTCTCCCACATCGTGGAGGCTTACCCTCAGTCTCTGGGCTCCGTGTACCCACATGGTGCCTGACTGCACTGGCCAGGAAGTGCATCTACCCGGGCTCCAGGAGGATGGCATCCGTCTACCCGGGCTCCAGGAGGATGGCATCTGTCAAACCTTTTCTATGTGATATTCATGGTGTACTACACAGCACAGAGGTCATTTCCCCAAGAGTTTGCAGCCCCAGGGCAGCAACGGAACCTGCCTCCGTGTTGCAAGTGCCAGGGAACAGTCTCGGAGCCCTGTGTGCGCCCTCTGTGCCGACCTGCATGAGCCACGGCTGCCGGAGAGAAGCTGAGGGGTCCAGACACACCCGCGGCATGGAGCGAGTGGCGGAATTTCATTTCTGGCTTTATGCAGAGCTTTTTTATTTTAAGTGAAAGAGCAGGACAGTGAGAGAGAGAAAGAGTGAATCAATTCTTTATTTGATTTTTCATGTGACTTTTGTTGCTCCAACACTTCATTGGAGCTAGGGTTCGAACTCGCATCCTTGCACATGCCAGGCAAGCACTGTAACCACTGCTCCAGCCCACTTTTTAAAGAAGAGACTCTCTGTTCTCTGAGGCCTTCTGAGGGTCTGATCTGGCCACAGTGCAATGCCCACAGGGTCCTACTCCAACACTCAGGAGGCCTTCAGAGAATTCGCTTAGCCCCCAGGGCAGGAAGAACTACTGGCCAGCTTCTCCTGAAGGGCATCCTGCAGGCCCACCAGGTGCCCCTTCTCAGAGCGGGAGGCCCACCCTCTGGGGACTTCCTGGGGGTGTAAAGTTACCCAGCATTTGCATTTCAAAGGGCCAAGTAGGGAGCAGGAAAGGTCCCTGGTATAAAGCAGTTCCACCAGCAAGACCCTGAGGATGGGTGGCTCTTACTTCTACCTGCAGTGCCCAGCAAGGCCGCCTTCCTCCTCCAATCCCCACAGGCCGTGGAGATCAGCTGGGGCAGCCCACATGGTGCCAGGCAAGGTGAGGAGGGGCCGAGTCCCCCACCCACGGGAATGAGGCCTGCAGCACCCAGATCTCCTGACTCCAGAGCCAGGCTTCTCTAAGAGAGCCCCCCTGGTGTGGGTAAGTGTCCCAGGGGCCACATGTTGAAGGCTGGTGCCAGCCCTGGCACTATAGGGTGGGGGGCAGTGGGGAGCCTGCAAGGAGGCAGGGCCTAGTGGGAGGAATCTAGGTACCTGGGGGAGCTCCTGGAGGGCCAGCCCCCCTGGCAGAAGCTGCCTTGGCCCTTCACGAACAGCAAGGACACATGTTTATGAACCTCGGCTGACATGCAACCAATGGTGACCAGGAAATAAAGCAAACAACAAGAACCCCGCTTTAAAAAAATCTACAGAGCCACAGGCCTCAGACGTCAGCTCTGGCAAACGGAGGTCACGGAGGATTCTGTTTTCAGACCGAGGGTGTTTTTCAAATCAGTTTAAACCACAGAAAACTTAGCCGAAAGCACACAAATCTCCCCTTAGCCCTCTGCCCACTCCCCCACACAACCTTTTCCCATCTCTCCAAAATAAGTCACAGCTTGAAAATTCATGCATGGAATGGAAAATGAGAAGTAGGACCGGGACGTGGCTCAGAGGTAGAGGCTGCCTGGCGTGCCTGAGACCCTGGGGTCCATCCCCAGGACCACAAGCCAAAGGAAGGAAGGAAAGAAGGAAAAAAGAAACTCTAAGAAGTGAACTTCAAACCCGGATAGAAGGGGGCATTTTAGAACATGATCATGGAAATCAGAAGCACGATGTGCACTTTGGCAGCAGATTGGACAACAGCGGAGAGGACTGGTGACCTGGAGAACAGTCCAGAAGAGATCACCAAGAATCAGGCCCAAAGAGGCAATCAACAAACAGGAAAAGGTAGCACTCACTGGAGGAAGAGGAGAGCAGCAGAGGAAAGAGTGCCGGGGAAGCTTAGCAGCATCTGAAGACACAGAGAGAGGAGATGAGGGTGAGGAACCAGCGCCTCCAAACGGGTGGAAATCTGGAAACACCGCAGTGGAACGTGAGAGGGGGCGGAGGGGGCCGAGGACAACCAGAAGCACAGCAGCAGGACCTGCCAGAGGAGGAGCTGCTCCCATACAAGGGAAGCAACTCTGGCTTCCCAGGAGCAAAGCAGGCCTTCTAAGGACACCCAGTGGCTGAGCCAGCGGTGGTGGCCCATGCTTGTCATCCCAGCAGCTGGGGAAGCCGAGGCAGCAGGATTGCAAGTTCGAGGCCAGCCTGGGCAAGTGAGCAACACTAAGTCTCAAAACAAAAGATAAAAAGGGCTGGGGTGTAGCTTGGTGGTAGAGCACCCCTGGGTTCAATCTCTGGTACCAAAAAAAAAAAGAAAAAAAAAGTGTAATCCCCAATTCAGGTAAATGCTTCACAGGAAAAGCCAATTTTCATCAAAGGATAAATGCTTATGTGATTTTTGCATTAAGGAAAAAAAAAAGAGGGGGCTGGAGTGGTTGCTCAGGGGTTGGAGTGCTTGCCTGGCATGGGCAAGGACCCAGGTTCAAACCCCAGCACCACATGCACAACTAGGTGTTGGAGAAACAAAGGCCAGATGTAGAATTAATAAAATTGGTTCTCTCTTTCTCTCTTAAAAAGGAAGAAAGGGGCTGGAGCGGTGGCTCACTGGTTATGGCACTTGCCTGCCATGTGCGAGTACGCCAATTCAAACCCCAGCACCACGAACACAACAAAGTGTTGCAGCAATGAAAGCCACATGAAAAACTAAGTAAAAATTGATTTTCCCTCCCTGTCCCTCTCTCTTTAAAAAAAATTAAAAAATAGACAATAGGGAAAATGTACTCAGCTTCCATTTGGGTAAATAGCTAATAGCCTTAAGATGTTAGAAAATCCAAAAAATTAGAGAAGAAAGTCAAACAACTTCAAAGCAAACGGGAAAAACGGACAAGAATCATGGGAGAGTGTCCACATGACATGGCATGCAGATGGCCTTTCTGCCCTCACTCATGAGGGCTGCAGCTCCACTGCAGCCTCCTGCCGCCTCCATGCCTCCCTGTCTGGCCATCCCACAGACGGGACAGTGCCCACACTGGAAAGGCCGCGGACAGGCCCTCCTGCAGCAGCAGCACCACCCTGGGCAGAATCCACTCCAGGACAACGTTACCTCCGCTTCTTAGGGACAAACTTTCTTGGGGATTTTTCGTTTGTTTGTTTTGGTCCCAGGGATTGAACCCAGGGGGTGCTCAACCACTGAGCCACTTCCCCAGCCCTTTTTATTAATTTATTTTTTATTTTGAGACAGGGTCTCACTAAGTCACCTAGGGCCTTTTGACGTTGCTGAGGCTGGTTTTGAACTTGTGATCCCCCTGCCTCAACCTCCCAAGTCTCTGGGATTACAGGCATGTACCATGACAGATTTGTTTCTATTTTGATTTAATATTGTCTTAATTCTGTACATAAAGCTGCTAAGTACAGAAGGAGTGGTTTTCATCTTTGTAAGCAGGTTCTCTGTCCCTTGTATTAGTTAGCTTCATGTAACTGTAATACAATTAACTTGTAAAGAGGAAAGGTTTACTTTGGCTCATGGTTCTGGAGGTTCCAGAACAAGGTCCTGTCCACAGGGCCTCTGGCAAGGGCAGCACATGGTGGCAGGGGCTCTGGGGGAGCAAACTCTCCTGCCACGAGCCAGAAAGCACAGAGGCAGACTGAAAGATGGGCCCGGGAGCCCCCTTGAGGGTTACACCCCGAGCGACCAAAGCCCTCCCTGGCCCCTCCTAAAGGCTCCACCACTTCCCAAGGCCCCCTGGGGACCAAGCCTTCTACACACAGCCGGCAAAGCTGGGCAACTTTTTAAAAATGCAGCTTCATATCTGTAACTTGAGGGGTCTACGAAGCAGTCATGAGATGGGGGAAGCGGGGAGATCCTGGACGAGGATCCGGTTTACGCAACTCTGCAGATT
Source organism: Aplodontia rufa (assembly GCA_004027875.1). Taxonomy (NCBI): domain Eukaryota; kingdom Metazoa; phylum Chordata; class Mammalia; order Rodentia; family Aplodontiidae; genus Aplodontia; species Aplodontia rufa. The sequence continues at coordinate 89,858 of PVKS010000948.1, forward strand.
TGTGTGCATGGATGAAGGCGAACGATCGAATCCCTTCACTGTGTAGGACGATGCTGAACCAATAATAAAGCAAGAAAAGAAAAGGAAGCGCAGACTTTCCCAGCCGCTTTCACCAACCACATGGCTGTGGTGCACTATTATCACTGTTTTAAAACTACGGCGCACACAGCAAATCAAGCAAAGAAGTAAGGTGCTTAATGTCATCAGAAGCCAACAATTGCAGCACAAGATACAGAGAAAATCAGAAATAGCTATCTCATAACCTTGAAACATGAGGGAAATGTTAACGTAAACATCATGAAATTATGATCTGTTTGCGCTTCATTTTTTCCTAGTTCTGGTCTCTGAGACTCTTGGAGGTCATGACTAACCCAGCAGAACGAGCTATGCTAGCCCTGGGCTTGGAGGGACTGGCGTTCTTTGGGATGAGGCTTGTGCAGGGGTGTGTGTGTAGGGTGAGTGGAGACAGCGGGCAAACGGGAGGAAGGGAGCTGGGTCAGGGGACCAGAACAGGCGAGGTCTGGGACCAGACACGGGAAGCAAGAACCTTAAAAGAAAAAATGAATAAATTGGACTTCATCAAAACCATGAACTGTGCTCTTCAAAGGCGCACTTAAGAAAACAGATAGTCACACAACGTCTAGGGAGAGCGCAGCGGCATCTAGGAGGTAAGAGAAAGAGGGACAGCAAACAGAGCAGAGCCTTGGGGTGCACGAATGCCCAGCAAGCACAAGAAGGCGCTCGGAGCCACTAACAACCAGGGCATGGGGGTCAAGGCCACGGGACAGGCATGTGGGCGTGGCTACAAGGAGAAAGAACCGCCAAGCCCACGTTGGAGAGGAGGGGGGACAGCCGGAGCCTGTGAGAGCAGCACAACCGTTCCAGGGTAAGTTCCATTGGCTTCTGTTAAGACAAAGCGCAGCCTACCCAGTGGTTCCACCCCTAGGAATCTTCCCCAGAAGAAATGACAGTCAGTGACCAAGCAGACTGGCATCAGAACGTCCATCACGGAAGACCACACCGGCTGGGTCAGGACAATCGACTGCCTCCACCAAGCGACACAGCTTCACAGCTCTAATGCTCTTAAAAAACAACCGCATGGCATTACTTGAAGAACCCCCAAACTGCAAAGCAATGGGGAGCAGGAAGAAGGGGAGCTGATCCCAGTGCAGTGCCTGCCTGCAACCCGTCCCACCCAGCCCCAGGCTCTGTGGCAAACTGAAGCAGACCAAGGACAGCCACAGGCAGAAGGAGGCCCAGAAGGAGGCCCAGCAAGGAGCCTTCAGACAGCTGCCCAGAAAGCAAGGGCACCCGAAGACGGAAAGGTGGACAGTCACCAGGTGGTCCATAGTGTGGCTGCAGGGAAGAGACCTCAAGGGACTGAGGAGGACTGACCAGGGTCAGAAGGCAGGCATGGCTGGTGGGGCCTGGCCTCTCCCTCTACCCCAGATGGCCTTTCCACAGGCCTGGTTCCTGAGCGCAGGGGTTCAGTTCCTCCAGCCAACATGGGGAGGAGGAACCCAGCCCCACCACAGAGTGACAGAGTCCCTGGAAAGGAGGGCCCAAGCCTCAGCAAAACCAGCCAGGTCTCCTCCCAGGTCCAATGACCTCAGGAACACATAGGGGAATTCTGCTTCTGGGCACCACCTGTTGGACACACAGGGTATTCTGCTCCTGGGCACCACTTTCTGGACACACAGGGGATTCTGCTCCTGGGTGCCACCTCCTGGACACACAGGGGGACTCTGCTCCTGGGCACCACTTTCTGGACACACAGGGGATTCTGCTCCTGGGTAGCACACTCAGTTTAGTCTGCTCCTGCAGCCCTGCGCTCTGAGAACCCAGCCAGGCTGTGCTGCAGCCTCAGTTCATTTCATCTACTCCTATCCTGGTGCAGTGGGGCACAGCAATGGTCATGGAGGGACCCAGCATGCGTGCTCAGTCTGCTGGCCCAGCTGAGCCCAGCACTAACTGGATCCTCATGAATCTCCCCACATCCATCCCCACATGGACACACACAGCAGGGCATCCACACCCAGCTCCAGGTTTACAGCACTGTCCCTGCTCTGGGCCAGCGCCTCTCAGAATGTGACCCTCCATGCTAAGCCCAGCCAACACACCCACACGACCCCAACTCTGCTGCTACACACAGGGCAGGGCAGGCCCACTGCCTACTGCCTCCTCCGGCCCTTCCTTCCCCTTGTCCTTTCCTGTGGACACTTACCCCTCCAGCACCACCTCTCTCCAGCCCACCTCTCCACTCCATGGAACACACTCAGGCCCTTCACATGCAATGGGCTAAGACAGCTCACCAAGAATGGATCAAGAATATGAGGTAGATGCAAAATGCAATATTAGTCAGCCTTGAAAAAGAAGGAAATTCTGGACCAGATGGAGTTAAGTACCCCTGTAATCCCAGCAACCTGGGAGATTGAGGCAGGAGAATTCCAAGTTCAAGGCCAGCCTGGGCAACTTATTAAGACCCTGTGTAAGAATAAAATAAAAATAAGATTAAAAGGGCCAGGGATCAAGCTCAGTGGTAGAGCACTAGCATTTGTGGGTCCCTGGATTCAATCTCGGGTACCAACGGAAAAGGAGATTCCTCCATTTACAACATGGATGAACCTGGGGACTTTAGGCAAAGTGGAATAAGCCAGATGCAGAAAGACCAGAAGCACATGACTCAATGATAAGAGTTATCTAGAGTCAAATTGCAGATTAAGAAGCCCCTCAAGGGTGTGCCCAGAGGTGAAGGACCACTCTGACCCTAGCCCGAGGCCTGGATGCAACAGTGGAAGCACCCGAGCAGCATGCAAACCACGCTCAGCCTCCCTGAGGCGCAAGCAGGTGGCCTTCACAGGGAGTCCTGGCAGGCTGGAGGGCCTCGCCCAGCTCTGGGCTGTGTATGCTTTCCATGCACAGTAGAAGGGGTCCTGGGGCCTGGCAGTGAGTGGCATGGCTGAGGCAGCTCTGCAGGGCTGGGGTGGGCTCGGGCCTGAGGAGGTGGTGCAGGCTTTGTTGGGGGATGCAGGCCCCAGCTAAGAGGTGGCTCTCATGTCCCTGAACTGTACCTAAGAGTCGCTGGTCCTGACAGCTTGAGATAAGCCCTTCCACTCTCCAGATTTCAGCTCCTCACTTCTTGATGATTCCGGGTGATGTAACACTTCCTCCCTTGCCAGCTCCTGGACGACGTGGCCCAAGCCTGGGCCCCGAGATGGCCTCACAAAAAGGGTGCCACCTCTATCTACTTTGTGTTCCTTCCAGCCCATCTGCTGCACCTCCTGAGCCTCCTGGACCCATCCCGTGCACCACGACACAGGTAGAGGTCAGAGCAGGGCCTGGAGAGAGCAGCTCTCACCTTCACTATTGCTCCTCACTGTTGGGAATTTAATCTGGGGGGGGGGGGCTCTACCACTGGGCCACACCCCAGTCCTTAATTTTTGTCTTGAGACAAGTTCTCACTATAGTGGCCAAGCTGGCCTTGAATTTGGGATCCTCCTGCCTTGGCCTCCCACATCACCAGGATTAGAGGTGTGTGCCAGAGTGCCTGGCTATAATAAAAAAATTTTTTATTGTTATACCATTTTTCACAGTTTTCTGAATCTTGTACATACACAGATGCAAACATTTGGTGCCCACACCCCAGAAACTGGAACACACTGGCCATGAACTGCTCTGCCAGCTCCCTCAGCAGAACCTCAGAGCCCAGGACAGCAGGCAGGCACTGGGGCAGCTCCGGGAGCATCAGGCCTGAACTCTGTCCTCTTGGTGGTCTCCTTTCCAAATCTGATTGGAAGCAGCAACCCAGCAATGGTAATAAAAATTACCTAGGAGCCGCTGTGTAAATGTGTTCAACACCATGTTCCTGAACAATAAGCTTGTACACTTCGGTTTGCTTAAAATCCTCTCCACACAGAAATTATGTCTTCAGCCAGCTCTAACTGGAACACAGCGTCTTACAGACTCTCTTACAGAGACAACCTGGGCTGTGTTCTCGCTTCTTGACCACCCAGCTGGGACCAGCTGGTCCTCCTGCTCTCCACAGAGGACATTGAGACCTTGGGAACTGAAGCCACAGGTGGCCCTGGGCTGGGAGAGACCCCTGAGAGCATGCAGGTGTGTGCGAGAGGTCAAGGTGTTGAAGGCCTCTGCTGATGTCTCCTGGGAACTGCTGAGGGCACCTCTGGTCCTCGGTGTGAGTTTATAAAGAGGTAAAAGAGCCTTACCTGCCATCAACAGCAGTGGTGTAATTGCCTAGGGGACGTTGGTTCAAGGCCACACATCTGCTTTCAGAAGGTGGGGAACTGGGGCCTTATTCCAAGCCCTGGCAGACACGGCAGCCCAAAGGCTCGAGGAGGCTCCTGCAGGCTAACAGCTGCCTTGCTCCTGGACAAGCCAAGCAGGGAGCAGGGCGCCCTCTGCAAGTCACCACCCTCCTTTCTTATATTTGTAGGTAACACGCAAGAGGGGGGGGAAGGTTTTCACGCACCTATCACAGCACGAAGACACACTGTATCCAAGCTAAGAGGCAAAGCGGAAGGGTGTTGTTTAAAACCCCAAAAACGACTCACAAGAGGCAAGGTCAAAGGAATATACAAGATTTTTTCTAGAAAAACTCTCCAGGCCGGCGCCTGCTCCAACCCGATCGGTCCTTGGCTTCCGAAATTACCAACACCGATGCGCCCACTCCCGGACTCGCAAGCACGAAATTTAAAAACCGAACACTAAAAGGAGCAAAAGGGAAAATAATAATCCCACCGCCCGCCCGGCAGGGTCCTGCAGGCGGCACCGCTAGGAGGCCGACGGGCGGGCGGGACCTGTCACCTGCGCGGCCCCACCCTGCGCCACGGCCTGCGCCAGCGGCCTGCGCACCGCACCGCACCGCACCCGCCGCGCTCGGCGCCTCCCGGGAAACCGGCAGCGGAAACAAACGGCCGCTGGCCCGCGGGATCTCGCCCAGAAGGGCAGAGGACCCCCACCCCGGGGAGGTCGACCCGGCCGCAGCACCCCCGCCTGCGCGACCGCGGGTGGAGACCAGTGGGCCCGGCCAGCCCGTAGCGCAGAGCCTGTGCGGTCCCGGACGCCCCGTGCCAGGCACGGGCGGAGCGCAGAGGCCCCACCACCCCCGTGCCCCCCGCCCCGGCCAGGATGCCCCGCGCCGGGTCCCGCGACCCCTGCCCCACCAGCCCCGCGCGCCCCGCCACAGCCAGGCTGCCCCGCCCCAGCCAGGCTGCCCCGCCCCGGGTCCCGCGCGGCCGGCGGCTGCTCACCGAGGCTCCCCGCGAGCGGGCTCGGGGCGCGGGCTCCGAGGCGGCGGCGTCCGACGACCCGGCTCAGCCATTGCAGTGGCGCTGCGGCGGGCGGGGAGCGCGCGTCACCGTGGGCAGGCGCCCCGAACCCGGCCCTCCCCGTCGCTCCCTCTCCCGGCGACACCGCCCCGGCTTTCCTGGATCGCGCGTGCCGTTCTCGGAAGAAGCAGCTTTGCAGCGCATCCAAACAAGAACCGATGCTGCTGAAAATAACCCGGGGGACCGCGGAGAAGTCGCAGAGCCGGGCGCGGAGGGGGAAGTCAGGCCCTGAACGTGGCACTGCCTGCCACCCAGCGCCACCGGCTGATCACACACCTCTCAGTGCAGGAATCACTCACCCTCATTTCGTGCTGGAGAGCGCGGCCGTGAGCAGCACCGGAGAATCACACGTGTGTGCGCCAACAGTTAACCCTTGGCTTCCCATCGCGGTGCAGCCCGCTCCCGGGCCCTGTCCCCGGGTCAGAGCCGCAGTTTCATCCTCCCCCTCCCTGGGCTGTCTGGGTTGCCCCCGCTGTCACACGAAAGAACGTGGGGCTGCTGTGGACGCATACAGGAAGGGTGAGCTCTGGCAACGTCACTGCCTGCACACTGGGCACGCTGCGCCTTAGCAGAACGTCCTCCCCGGGTGCCAGGGCTGTGGATCTGCAGAGCTCAGGTTCTGGGCTTGCAAAGCAGGCGCTCCTGCAAGTGCTGGTGAGGTGTAGGGGAGGGCTGCCTCTCCCTCCCCCGCGGCCCGTGCTTTCTGGTTCAGGAGAACCACAGCCACATAGCGACTTCCGGAACCCAGAACCTCGGCCTGCAGGGGCTGTTCTCCCCACTGTTGACCCGTGGGGTCTTTAAACAAGCTGTTTCAAAGCTGTGTGCTGACAGACAGCCCCACAGAGGTCAGCCCCACAGGGGTCAGCCATGCCTCCTTTCCTTGGTTCCTTGATCAAAAGCAGGTGGGTGGCTCAGCGGTTTGAGTGCTTGCCTGGCATGTACGAGGACCCAGGTTCAAACCCCAGCACCATGTACACAACTAAGTGTTGGAGAAACAAAGGCCAGATGAAAAAATAAATATAATTGATTCTTTCCCCTCTCTCTCTCTCTCCCTCTCTCTCTCTCTTAAAAGAAAAAAAGTCTCCAGGTGACATTACTGGTGGAAGCTCAGTGGACCAGCAGGAAAAATATACCCAGACAAAGGGTCTGTTCCAGTGAGAACAAGGAACAGCCCTTCATGATGGAAGGCTCTGGAGGGCTCTGGTGTAGCCAGTTCTCCATCAGGTGGCCAGATGGCCTCCCAGGGTGTGGTGTGACATCACAGGCTCATTTTGGCCAGTTGCTGATAGACTGAGCACTCAGCAGACAGTAGCCAGCTCACCCTGGTGGAGTGTGCAGCAGGTCCAGGCCTCAGCAGTGACAGTAGCAGGCTCACCCTTGGGGCAGGGGGTGAGCAGGTCCAGGACTCAGCAGAGACAGTAGCTAGCTCACCCTTGGGGGGTTGTCCAGGTGGTTGTGCCCACTTGTGATCCATCTGGCCCCGTGGCCACTTCTTCCATGAGTTTTATGTGAGAGATGGGGGACAGAGCAGAGATGGCAACTGGTGCGGTATGGTCACCCTATCTGCCTGCTATTGTGGCCGCCTTTGCGATGGGCAGGGGGTGAGCAGCTCATACCTGGGCACATCCCAAAGCACCCATCCACCCACATACCTTCCCAGAACTTCTTAACCTGTGCCAAGTCCCCAGGCACCAGCCACCCTGCAGTCAAGTAGAGGACAGCCAGATGCACTGCTCAGGCGTGGCCTGCCGGACGGTTTCCCTTCTCCACTGTCCGCAGGGGCTGAGTGGGGCTGTGATTCCACCAGCCCATGCCAGCCATTGCCAGGCAATGCCTGCCTCACAGCAGGCTCTGCTGCATTCCTCAGTTGATTTGGGGGAGCTCCCCAGGAGAGCATCGTGCAGCACAGGATGGGGGGCAATGGGGAAGCAGGTGCACCTGAGGGACCAGCAGCACCAGGAGATGTGAGCCGGCAGGGAGGTGGAGGGAGAGGGCCAGGCAGTGCTGGCTGAAGAGATGGATAGCAGGTGGACACAGGAGGGCCAAGGTGTGCAGCCACACACAGTGCAGAGTGCGCAAGTCCCAGAAGTGAAAAGGTGAGCGTGCTCCTCCGGGACCATCAGGCCAAGGCACCCTCTTGTCAGCTGCGGGGCAGGAGGGTTCCATGAACCTGAGATTCTTTCTGACCATTGCTCCAGAGTGCAAAGCACATTCACCCCTAGTTCTGGTCCCCACAGTCACCAGTGGAGGCAGGAGGGGACAGCAACCCCTATCCACACTTTACCAACAGTCGCCATGCTGTGAAGTCCTCGATGGGGAGATTTCACACAGCCCAGAGGTCACTCGGGTCAAAAACCCCCACCAACTGACCCCCCATGAAAACCAGAGGCCTGGGAGGAGGTGGAAGCTGAAAGGGGTTCCAGTCAGCACTGGTCACAGCCCATCTACATAGCGCTGGCCACTGCCCATCTACACAGTGCTGACACTGCCCATCTACACAGCACTGGCCGCTGCCCATCTGCATAGCTGACCACTGTCCACCTATGTAGCACTGGCCACTGCCCACCTATGCAGCACTGGTTGCTGCCTATCTACACAGCACTGGTGCTCATGCACATAGCACTTGCTGGTCATCTATGAAAAGCTAGACTGGAACAGGATTAGGAACCTGGAGGTAAGGAAGTGTGGAAGTGAAGGAAGGGCCTCAGATGTTCATTCCACTACGATAATTCAATGAAGCCAAATATGGCAATTCTGCTTGTGAGTGAAGGACTAGAAAGGGGTGTGCAACCTGATGGAAAGCCTGCCCAAAGTACTGGGGAAAGAGCCTAAGGAGTAGACTCCTCATCCCTTCTTTTGGTCATCATCTTCCTTGAGTGCAATGTGTGGAGCTGCTGCAGCGATGTTGGCACCACGTGGCTAAGCAACCCCAGAATAAGTTAGTGCTGAGCATGGAAGGAGAGAGGAAGGACCTGCATCCTTGAAGACGGTGTGGAGATGCTCAATCAGCTAATTCTGCTGTCTGTCCTACTTCTGGACTTCCTACATGAGCTGGTATACTCACCTTTTGTTTAAGTAGCTTGAGGAGTTTTGACTTGTTTATTTTGGGTGATTTGTTGCTGAAGACACAGAACTGATGTAATGACACTTTCTGTTAGTTAGCTTTTCATTGCTGTGACCAAAGCACTTGGCAAGAACAGCTTAGAGGAAGAGAAGTTTATTTTGTGGTCACAATCCCATAGATTCAATCCATGATTGGCCAACTCCATTGCCTGGGTCTGAGGCAAGTCAGAAATGACAGAAGGGAGTGGAGGAGGCAAGATACTCAGCTCGTGGCATCTGGGAAGCAGAGAGAAAGAGAGAGAGAGGGAGAGGAGTGCCAGGGAAAAGATATAGTCTAAGGCCAAGCCCCGAGGGACCTGCCTCCTCCAACCAGCCCCCAGGGTCCTGCCTCCTCCAACCTGGCCCCCAGTGACCTGCCTCCTCTGGCCATACCTCATTCAGCAACACCCCCAGGGATCTGCCACCTCCAGCCACTCCCACCTTCCTACATTTTGCACCCAGCGGTTCATTCAGATTTTGAATCCACCGCACGAGCAGATCAGCTCTCCCGTCTCTGCCACTGCTGGTCACACAGGAGCACTGTGAGAGTGACCCTCACCACTGGTGTCATCATTAGGCTGGGAGGCCTGGTTTGCTGGTTGACTGAGCTCTGAGCGAGGTGGGCGTCTGGGAGGCTGAAGGGGCAGCTACATGTCTCATATTTTTGTGCTTTGAACCAACTCTTCCACCAACAATGCAAATGCTGGTAATTCTTAAAATTTCCTCAAACTCATCAAAGAAGTGATAAGATAGTATGGATTTACCAAGCAAAAAATTAACAAAATTGGGAAGCCAGCCAGGCAATTTGAAGACAGCGGCTGCTTTTAAGATGCACTGCCTGGATCTCTGGAGCAAGGTTCTTAGCGGCCTTCAGGCCAAGAGACACTGAAGTCAAAGAGCAATCGAGGGGGCACCAGCAGAAGCCTCTCAAGGTGAGCTGCTCCACCCTCAGATGCAGGGAACTGAGGCAGAGCAGAGAAGAGTGAAACACTCAAGCCTCTGCTCACCTGAAGGGGCCTGATTGCTGCCCCACAGGCTCCTGGAAGAGCCACCTGCCCGCCCTGTGGGGAGCACACCTTTAGCAGGGCTCGCAGAGCTCCTAGAAATGACTTTCCAGGGACAGTGACCCTTTCACAGTTAAAAGCAACCGTTACACAGAAAAGAAGACATTCTAGGTGCAAACGAGAAACAGAGAAGAAGGAAAAGAGGAGGCAGAAGTGGAGGAGAGGAGGGAAGACAGCAGAAGAGACCCCTGGAGCCTTGGGGAGTGAAGACTCCCACACAAAGATTCTAAAGCAAGGGTGTCACCGCAGTTTGAGAAACGGAAAGGAAGATGAATTTTCCCAGGGGGGAGAGGGCAGCTGTGTGAACGGGCTAGCAGCTTTAAGCAACGTGATGGAGATGAAAATCATGATCATCAAATGTAAGACAAAACAAGAATTTCACCAACCTCAGATTAGCTGCAGCAAAAGACAACTTCAGCAGAAAGTAAAACAGGGAGAAGAAAGTACCTCGGAAGCAACCCAGTGATAAAGAGGTCGAAATGAGAAGGGTTGGGGGTATGCGAAGCGGAGAGGACAGCGCTCAGTTCGGGTTCAAGAGGCACCGCAGAGGTGGGAGACGGCGACAGGCAGAGGTTGTGTCCCGGGCTGGCGGTGTAGACTCATACTCCTGACGAGAAGCCAGCGCACAGTCAGGAAGCACGGCACATTGGATGAGATGCGGGCGCACAGTCAGGAAGCACAGAGCATTGATAAATGCGAGCGCACAGTCAGGAAGCACAGCGCATTCCAAGCAGACAAACACTAAGGAGCCAGGCACAACAGAGCAGAAGACATTAGGGCCAGTTCTCTGCGTCCACAGCTAGGATGACCCCTGACCTCTGCTTGTCATAAGGAAAGCCGGAAAGCTCCAGGACAATACTTTCAATGTGCAGAAAGAAAAATTAATCACTAAGCAAGAATTTTAGGGCCAGTAAAATGTGTTAAAGGGAAAATAGTTACATTTTCAGACAAGCAAAACCTGAGTTTACTGCCACATTCCTGCAGCTAGAGGAAATCCTAACTTCCTGATGAAAACAAAGTCATCGCAGGCAGAAGGCATGAGATGCAGGGAGGAGCACAAAGCACAGAGAGTAGCTGGAGCCTGGTGAGGTGGATTCATAAAACAACAAGAGTGACAGCTGGACCCTGGCCAGGCGACAGTGAGCCAGGAGGGGCTGTGTTCCAGCCAGCTCCTCAGAAGCAGGGGCACCTAGGGCTCGGTGCACTCTGCCATTTCTAGGGTAGCTCCAAAAAGTAGAAACACTATGGATCTTCCCAGGGAAGTAGAGGGAAAAGCCCCCAACAGAGCCAGCCGTCCTCCTGGACAGGTGGTGGAACAGCCCCGCACCCCGCTGCTGCGCAGAGCAGCCCCGGGAGCAGGTGCGCACTAGGTCCTCAGAGATCGCACTGAGGGACTCTTCATTCATGAAGAAGGACATTTGACGTTAGTTGCCTGGTCTGTGAAAACCCAGTTACAATATGAGGCTGTGGTTCCATCCCCTGAAGCACGAGTACCTGAAAATGTTTTCCTTTTAGAAAGGTGATTCTCAAGGTTTAAGAAGATCATGCCAAAAAAAGCTGGCGATAGCCGGGCACGTGCTGCAGGCCTATCGTCCTGGGGACTGGGGAGCCTGAGGCAGGAGGATGGCAAGATCAAAGCCAGCCTCAGCAACTGAGCAAGGCCCTAAGCGACTTAGTGAGACCCTGCCTCAAAATAAAACAGGAAAAGGGATGGGGGTGTGACTCAGCGGTTGAGAATCCCTGGGTTCAATCTCTAGCACCAAAAATAAATAAATAAATAAATAAATACCAATGCAGAACCAAGGAATAGAGACGTAAAGGCAGCGAGAGGGCTGCCTGCTTGGCTGGGGAAAGAGTGGGGATAATTGCTCTTTTTTGGGTTTTTTTTTTTAAGAGAGAGAGAGAAAGAAAAAAATCAATTTTATTTGTTTTTTTTTTCAATCTGGACTTTTTTCTCTGACGCTTAGTTGTGTATGTGGTGGTGGGGTTTGAACCTGGGTCATCGTGTGTGCCAGGCAAGTGCTGCAACTGCTGAGCTACTGCTCCAGCCTCAGCAGCTCATCTTTTAAAACTCTCCCCAAATCAACTGATGGAAACAGGGAGGAGGAAAACCTCACTCACAGAGGCCCCGCTCTGGGTAAGGTGGAGGAGCACGGCCCCCTGTGTTCCACCAGGGGCAACTGCAAACTAGTGCAGGGCAGCTGCTGTGGCCCTCAGGAGGAAGAGGGGCAGGCACCCTAGCTGATGCCTCTGCCACTTTCCTTCCTGGGGCAGACGAAGCCCCAGGAGGAAGCTCTGCTCTGCTGCAGCGGGAAAGGTGCCCCAGTGCAAAGACGGCAGCAGTATCGCCTGCCCCAACCCCACTCGGTCCCAAGGGAGAGCACAGTAACAGGGGCCCACGGGACGCCAAAGCCCTGGGGAAGGGAGCCACCTCTCTGATTGGAGGAGCTGCTCCCTGGCTTCATCCCCTCCTGCCCTTCCTTCTCCTTCTCCTGCTCTCCTGGCGCCCAAGATGCAGGTAAAAAGCAGAACAGCCAGAGGTGTGCGGGAAGCAGGAAGCAGACCCCAGCTTTCTGACCCAACGAGGAGGGGAGCCCCAGGAAGCCAGAGTACTGACAGGATGCTACGCAGCATGACCTGAGAAGCCACACGTGGATTCCTGGGCATGGGTGGGACCCTGAACGCCATCCCCTATGCTGACGCTGCCCAAGGCACTCTGGGTGGTGCACACGGGGGCAGCTCTGGAGAGCACAGCAAGTGTTGGGTGCAAACGGAGCCTGAACCACGGGGTTAAGTGTGTGCGGACATGGAGCAGGCTCACACGCTCCAATGCACTCCAGCGCAGGGCAGAGCTCTGTGTATAATGTTCAAAATGTCCAGGGTGCTACCCAAAATCACATCCAGCAAACAAAGAGCCAAGAAAAACTAGGATGTGGCATCCAGTCCCCAACACACACGAGAGATGTTGGGGCATCCAACAAGAGCCTGTCCAACCACGAAAATGCTACCAAAACGCTCCACCATGTACAAGAAAACACTCTCGAAAAAAGCGGAAAGATGGACAATCTCAGCAAAGAAATAGAAGGCATAAAGGCATAAAACCTCAGGGCACGGCTCAACAGGACAACAGCACCCGGCCCCATGTTGCAGGCCTGTGACCCCAGCAACTCAGGAGGCTGAGGCAGGAGGATCGCAAGTTCAAGGCCAGCCTCTACGGCTTAGCAAGACCCTGTCTCAAAATAAAAAAAACAAAGGTACCGAGGATGTGGCTCAGAGGGAGAGCACCCCTGGTTCAATCCCTACTCCTAGAAAAAGAAAAGGAAAAAAGCATGAGGACAACAGAGGAAAGAGGCAGAGAGCCAGAAGACAGATCAACAGGAATGACCCAGTACTGCAAGGGAGGGAAGCAAGACGGGACCAGAGGTACTGCTGCGGGCAGGTCTGACCTCTGTGCAGCCCGGCCCAAGGACGCCAGGAGAGTGCAGTCAAGAAAAAAAAATGAAGAAATAATGTGCGAACCTAGAAAATTTAGACACTAAGATATAGGAAAACTCTCGACAGCAGCCAGAGAAGAGGAGGCACTCAGAAAGCGGTGCTTCCAGGGACTGTGGGACCTTCCCGGAGCAAAGCCTGAGCCGCTGCTCAAGTGGATGTGCTGAGTGCAGCTGCCCCCGGAGCCCTGGGCTGCACCTAGAGCAGGACTTGGTGAGAGGGAGCTGAGGATGCGGGCAGCCAGCCAGAGCGTGGCTACCTGCATCACTAACAAGGACCCCGGGGCAGAAGGCATTTCCGGGAGGAAGGTGGCCCTGGAGAGTTAAAGAGAATTCAAGCTGGGTGTGCACATAAAAACACGCCAAGCAAAACCTGACAGAAGTATAAAGAGAAGTAGGAAAACCTGTAGAGACGGTGAGGGAAACGGACCCCAACCCAGCAGTCAAGAGGAGCCGGGCCTGATGGCGGCTGCTGCAGTCCCAACTCACAGGGGCCTGAGGGGTAGGATCATTAGAGCCCAGGAATTCGAGACCAGCTTGGGCAACTTGGTGAGCCCCTGTCTCAAAAAAATCAATTGTCATCAGAATCAACAGACAGGAACCCCTAGGTGGCTAGCAGCCCTGCTCCACCGTGATAACGAACCGTCTTTCAGACACGGAGGACCCTGGGTTCAGTGACAGACTCAAGCAGAACTGCCTTAAATATCAGCTGTAGTCCAGATAACAGTCTCAAAAAATTCCAAAGAATTAAAACAATGAAGCCACACAGAGCATATTCTACGACCATAATGCAATTAGGCCAGAATCCATAACAAAAAAAGACCACATGTATCGCCACATGTTGCAAAATTAACAATGCACTTTGAAAAATCCATTTTGGTCAAAGAATAAATCATGATGAAAGTTAGGCAGTGCTTTTAAATAAGCTGTGATGGAAACAGCAACTGCCACACCCATGGGTGCCACTAAGCCACCCTTAGTGCTTGCCAGCAGGGGCCAAACTGCAGTCAAGGAATGAGCTGCATATTCGGTGGTGCTACTGGTCTGTCTAGGAGCCTAGAAAAAGAGCAAACAGCCCCGGTAGAACAGGAGGAGGAGTTAAGGAATGTAGGACAGAAGCCCGGTGCAGCATCTGCCATCCCAGCTGTTCGGGAGGCTGAGGCAGGAGGTCAAGTTTGAGTCTAGCCTCAGCAACTAAGCAAGACCTTGTCTCAAGATGAAAAATAAAAGGGACTGGGGACGTAGCTCAGTGGTAGAGCCGTGTGCCTAGCATGCACGAGGGCCTGGATTCAATCACCAGCACCACAGATAAGTGGCAGAAATTGCTAAAACGGGGGAAACATACAGCACGGAGACATACGAAATCCAAAGCATGCCTTGGAAACACCCGCATAATTCACAAATCACAGGAAATTTTATTAAAATGCTTCAGATATTTTGTGCCAATAAATTGAAAATTTAAAGGTAAAATGAATAAATCCTTGGAAATACAACAAAATTAACTTGGAAAAAGCCAGATTTTTAAAGACATTTAATCAATAGTGAAAAATCTTCCCTCAGGAAAACTGCAGGCACAGGTGGCCTCTCTGGCAGCTTCTCACACATGCGCAGGGACAAACGATGAAATCTCATGAGACATTTCCAGACACAGGGAAGGGGCTACCACGCAGAGAGAATCCCCGTCTGTCCCCACCTGGGAGGCTGGCTCGTGTGTGCCCTGCCCTGTGCCTCCTCGTGTAGGAGCGCAGACGGGGCAATGCTGTGCCTCCCTGTGTGTCATTCCAAGTCTGCTTTGGATCAGCAAAAAAGTCGCTGGAGTGGAACGTGTTTCCTCCCATTTCCCCTTCTGTTAGTCACACACTGCCTGCGAGAGCTCTACAGGAACCCGGCCCTGGCAACTTAGCAAGGCAGGGGTTCCAAACTCACAAAAAGGGCTGGGGATGCAGCTCAGTAACAGAGCACCCCGTTCAATCCCCAGTACTGGAAAAGAAAACAAAAGCAAGACAGACCAGAAGAGGACTGCCTGGGGGTGTAGCTGTGGCATGCTCCAGACTCTGGCTTCAATCCCAGTACTGGAATAAAGTAAAATTAAAAAGTAGGAGAACATATTTGCAACACATCTTTGCAACACATGCAAGTAATAAAGTTTGGATGCAGTTTAGACAAAGAATTTGTACAGCTCAATAATAAAAGACGAAGAACCCGATCAGAATCGGGGGAAAATGTTTGAATCCACAGTTCCCCACAGAGATGAGTGGCCGTGAGTATTCGGACAGTGCGCGGAAGCTGGGGTCAGGCAGCGGCCGCAACCCACTGGGCTGCCCAGCCGGGAAGGCAGAATATCACCACCCTTTGGAAAGCAGCCGTTTCCGAAAAGTTAAATGTGCCATCTACCCATAACAAAGCAATTCCGGCTTTAGGTATTTATCCAAGAGAAATAAAATATACGTGTACTTGGCCTTGTTGACAGTAGCCAGGCTGCACGCAGAGATGCAGACCCTGAGACACCGCTGCCCTCTGTTCCAGCTTTCATGTCTCTTGTACCACACAAATGACGATGGTGCTCCATGCTCACCGGGGCCAGGGCTGGTAACATCTTCCTTGCCGGCAGGCCCCTCCCTGTGCAGTGACTGCCATGGTCCTGGAGGTTCTGCAGAGCTGGGCTCCCTCCTCCTCCCTAAATGCACGCAGGGCCCCAGTGCCGGCTGCCGGTTCCCCAGCACTGGACAGTGTCCTCCCTTTCCCACCTGAGGACACCCAGGGGGACGGGTTCTATGTACTCTTCGCATGAGCAGCGGCACCCGATGGTGTCAACTAGTACATATGTGGTGCACACATTACTGTGAAAACCACAGATCATGTTTCATACGTTGCCCAGCATGTATACAAGCCTTCTGGAGAGAAAAAGAAGCCTGCCCTTCAGAGTCCACCTGTGCTGGAGAAAGCACACACCAGGAAGATTGGGGACAACAAGGAGCCACAGGACAAGAACGCAGCACTCAGAGGGCGTGAGCCTGGGACCTGGCCAGGACGGAGGCTTGCAGGACGCAGACACGCAGAAGACAGGAGCAAGGCCTTGGGTGGGAGCGGGACAGGGTCCCCAGCAGGCGTGCAGCAGAGGGTCGGGAGGCGGGGGAGGGCGCGACTACGGAAACCTGCACACGGGTTCCCCAGCTTCATTCCCAGTTACCCAAACTCAGGAACATCCACGACCATTCAGCAGAGGGTAGACAGGCAGACTGTGCGCCCAGTTGAGGGTACTCAGTGACAAGGACAAGCCAGCAAGCTGCCAACGTGGAGTGCTGTCAGGGGGCAGCGGGAGCAGTCCTGAGGGCTCCTGTGTTGGAGGCTGCCCTGTGTGGCGGCATTCAGAGGCCCGGCCTTGGGGAGGAGGCTGGAGCTCCAGAGCTGATGGATCCCAGCTCAGTGGGCTGTGGGAGGAGGAGGTTAGGCTGTGGGGCCCAGCTGGAGGAATAGATGGGTGTGCCTGCAGGGTGACTGCCCCCTCCGCCAGCCCTTCTCCTTGCTCCCTGGCTTCAGTGAAGCAAGCAGCTTTGTCCCCTCACATGCTTCCTATGAGGCGCTGCCTCTCCACAGGCCCAGAACCAACAGAGCGAGTCAGCACGGACTGAAGAGGCTTTCCTCCTTTAAGCTGATCTCCCTCAGGGACTTGTCACGGCTACAGAAGCTGACTCAGGTCCAAGTGCATTTACCAAGTGGGAGAAGGTGTTGGAAAGGCCTGCCTTGTGATTCCAGCTCCGTGTCCCTGGAGAATGCGAGCCTCGGGGACAGGCACAGTATGGCGCTGCCAGAGGCTGGGAGGAGGGTGAGCGGGCAGACTCTGCTCTGAAGGTGCTGTGACTGTGGGCACCTATCAGTCCACGTTTGTCACAACCCGTATGAACTAAGACTGGGGATAGGCCGGCGTGCTGTGCAGGGTCACTCACTTCAGCAAGTGCGCCACATGGGGTGTGTGTGGCCCAAGGACATTGGGACAGTGAAGGCTGGCAGGGTGCAAGCCACGTCCACAGACCCCCTTGTGTGACACAGTGCACACAAGGTCTGCACTGAAGCAGGGACCTTAAGATGACAAATGGAATCTGCAGGCCAATGAGATCCTGGCTGGCTGCGATCTCCGTAGCCAAAAACTAGCTCATTTGACTCTGCTGCTCTACCCAGGAACTGGGTGCGTTTCCCTCTGAGTTCTCGTCCTTGAACTCTGAAAGCCCCAGTCCATGGACAATCATGGAAGGGAAGAGTGAAGGGAGTGGACTTTACCTAGGGAAAGAAATAGAACCTCCGCAAAGAAGGGACTGGAAACAGGGACCCCGAGAGCAGGGCTCCCATCAACAGGGCCTCCCTCGCGCTGGAACCCCGAAGGCAGGAACTTGGAACGCAGGATCCTTGAATGCAGGACCCAGGGTTTATGTTGAGCATCCAGTCACCGAGAATGAGCACGGGATCCTTCCTTTTCGTGTTTACCCCCACCTGCCTCAGAGAACCGAGCTGGTCCCACAGGTGAGCCCCACGGTCCTGACTTTGAATGCCTTGGAGGTGCTCCGTGGTCTACCCCTGCTAGTGCCCTTTCAGATGGCCATTCCTACTATTGTCTTTCAGCTTGGCTGCTGTTCTGAAGGCCAGGTTGCCGCCGAAGGGGGCCACAGGCATGGAGCTCACACTTGCCCTGGCCCCGTGGGACTTGCCTCTCCCAAGGTCTGTACCCACTCAAGGAAGCCAAGGGTGAGCCCTAGAGTACAGCAGCGGCTCCACCACCCAAGAGGGCCCCAGGAAGGTGTGGGAACTCGACACAGAGCAAGCAGGTTGAAATTCAGAGTCCAGGCAACCCTAGGTGGGGACAAAGGACATCTGCCAGCAAGCTCTGGAGCCCCATGGCCAGCACAGCCCAAGGTCCACCCCAGGGGGAGTTCTCAAGGAGGGTCGACGTCTCCTTTCTTTCCCTAAGCAGAGGCCTCATTCGCTGGAGCAGGAGCTCCTGTGTGGCCTATCCCTTGTCATCTCATCTGCCCCAGGGTGACTTCCACTCACAGACTGCTTCTCCATCACACCTGTTGCCCCTGGAACCAAAGGTGATGCCAAGCAAAGGAAATGGACATGAAAGGGAAGCTGTGATGCCATCTTTACCCTGATGTCTGACATTTGCAGGCAAAGGTGGAGTCCAAGTCCTGACTGCACAGAGTTGAGGCCAGGCCGTGCCTCCTATTGTTGCTGCTCTCTGAGCCTCTGTTACGGAGATTGCCTGTGCTTCCCCTGCTTCTTGGCAGGACCCACCAGGAAGCCTGCCTTGATGAACACACAGGACCAGAATCTTCCCTGCAGCCTGGAGGCAGGGCTGAAAGCCGGGAGAGCCCTAGCGGCCGCCTCCCTGGCTTCTGCAGACCCTCACGCCTGGGGGGAGTCCTTGTCCTGTCTGTTCCCACTGCCTCCCCTGTGGCCACATGGTTACACCACCACTGAGGGCCACGGCTGTGGGACAAAGGCCTCACAAGAGCCAGGGAGCTATTGCTTCATGGACCCAAGGGTAAATGCAACTCCACCAGCCACGGCGCTCCCCAGCCTGGCCCTTGGGATTGCTGTCCAGCCTCTGGCAAGAGGTGCCTGGACTCCAGGAACAGCCTCCTGTTTTGAACATTCCCTGGCAAGCACTGTCCAGCTCGCATCAAAGAGCACCCTTTCCTCTCTGTGCTCCTGTTGTTCAGCCAGCCAGAGACGTGGAACACGTGCACCTGTTTACAATTCTGAATATTTCGCACCTGTTTACAATTCTGAATATTTCATCACACCAACTTCTAAAAATAGCACAGCACAGTCCAGGCTCCACTGTGGCTTCCTAGAAGAGCAGATGCTTTCCTGGAGATGGGGACAGAACAGGCTGTGGCTCTCCCCTTGGGCACTTGTGAGCACAGCATGAGTTGTGCCAGCAGGTGGGGACACTCCCCAGGGCTCCTGGAGAGCCTGCTGCAGCAGCAAGTGGTGCACCTGTGCTTGACAGTATCCCCAGGGTGACGCCCACCTGCAGGAGCTCCTGCCCACTTCACAGCTCTGTGCTCCCAAGAGAAGAGATCCCTCTCAACACCCTGTTCCCCGCCCTGCAGCACCTCCTTGCCGCAGGTGACGATCACGGCCTTCGACTTCCACCACTTCCGCAGCTCACACAATGTCTCTTTGCACTTTCGGGTCTCCGGGCAATCATTTTTGTGCCCTGGCCAGTAGGGTGAAGCGCTCCCCTCCTCCAGCTCAGGCTCTGTGCCCAGGAAACCTGCCCAGGAAGAGGGCACCTCTTCGACTTGCTCTGCCATCGCTGGCACACAGCCATGGAGCTGACCTCCTAGGATAGCGCAGGAGGGTCTCAGCTGCTGGTGCATGCCTTGGGCTTGAGGGGTGACCAGAGCAGACTCTCCCTCCTGGCCCACTTGCCGGTCTTTGGAGGCTCCCTGGCCTTCAGCTGAGTACTCCAGCCTCCTGTCCTGCTCGTCAGTGTATGTTCTAGGCAGGGTCTAGACAATCCCATTGCCTCACACAGGACGCAGGAGGGCCAGAGCGTGGCCTGCCTGGCTGCGAGCATGCCTTCATTGCTCACTCAGCCCTCTCTGTGCAGAGGGCAGAAGCACAGCCCACTCCTCTCTGACTGAGGACAGCAGGGGAAATGTGGCCGTGTGCCCAGCAGCCAACACCCACCAGGTGAGGGCTCGTAATTGAGGTGAGACCACATAGTTGTCTTTCTCGGGGACAAGGGAGCAGAGGCGTCTGCCAGGGAACCATCACATGGTGAATGTGCGTGGTGGTGGGGGGGAGGGCAGGGAGGTCCTGGACCCAGAAGGGGAGGGAATGGGCTGCAGGAGGGGGGAGCTGTCTGGTCATCAGCAGTTCTTGTAGTGGAAGGGAGTCTTTGGCCATCTGAGCACCTTTCCCGAGGGGCCACCTATGCACTGGCTGACCTACAGTCCACTGTGAAGTTTAGATCCATTTACCTTCTCAACAGGTTTATTTTTATTTCATTTTGAGACAGGGCCTCACTAAACTGGAAGGCTGGCCTTGAATTTGTGATCCTCCTGCCTCAGCTGCCCAAGTAGCTGGGATTACAGGCATACACCACCATGCCTGGTAATTTACTGAAATCTAATTTGATTACCATTTTTTCAATTGATTGCCTTGAATTTTCTATGTAAACAAATTTATTATTCTTTATTTATATCCAAGAAATATTAACAGAGCACCCACCAAAGAAGAGCCAAACCAGAGCTATGACGGGCTTTAATTATTGCAGAAAAACAGGCCAAAGTTTCCTCCCCCCCTGCAAAGTTTTAGTTTGCTGGAGATACCCCTATCCCATAATAGCATGTTTCTAGGCAACCACCAATCAGCAGGCAACAGGTATCTAAGAGAAGAACACTTATTTGAATGTTGTCCAAACACTGCTGTGCTGGAATCTGCCTGAATTCCCTTGCCCTTTCCTGTAAAAACCCAACCCCTGCTCCTCCCGGGCCTCAATGAACACAAGGCACCACCAACTGGTTGAGGTTTACCTTGCAGGGAAGTAACTGACTTGCTCATAGAGTTACTGGAACTGGCCCCAGGAGGTCAAGGTCAATGGCCGTGTTCTGGTTAAACTAAAAAGGTGGCCGTACCCTGGATGACAAGGTGCCCACGGTCCCATCGCACCTCCTTTCTCTCCCTAAAAAAGCCTTTCCTACAACTGAGTTCCCCAAGATGGACTCTCCTGGGGGACGACAGCTCCCCTCACCTTCCCGGTGCCAGCCCTTGAATAAATCAGATTTCCTTCCCAGCAACGCTCATTTCCTGAGAATGGGCTTTTGAATGGTAAGCAGATGGGTCCAGTCACAGTGAGCTTGGAGCAGGTCAACGGGAGCTGACCTCCACCGGCATTTGCTTTCCCACCCCTGCTACACATCACCTGAGCGCAGAGGCACCTGTAGAGCGAAGGCTGAGCCTCAGTTCCCCCTGATGTCTGGCGCTTCCCAGTGCCATTTCAGGGAGTCGTGGAGGTTCTAAGTGGGAAGGGAACATTTGCATTTAAACATTTATGGGTTGGGTGTGGTGCCACACAACTGCAGTTCCAGCTGCTTGGGAGGCTGAGGCCAGAGGATCTCAAATTCAAGGCCAGCCTTGGCAACTTAGCAGGTCTGTCTCAAAATAAAAAAAAGGGCTGGGGGTGTAGCTCAGTGGTAGAACAGCTGGGTTCAGTCTCCAGTACTGCATACACACGTGCACACACGCACACATTTCTGGGTAGGACTGGGGTTATAGCTCAAAGATTGAACATATGCTTCAGGATGCTTTAAAAACGAATTTGAATGTCTCACAAAACCTTCCTGGACACTCTGGACTGCTTTGTCTTTTTTATTGTTCATAAGTTGCTGCCACTTCATCCCCCAGCAAGCTTTAAACTGCTCCTGGTCCCTGTCGTGGGTTTGGGCTCCTTCCTATTTCTTTATTGTCGTTCCCGGGAAGTCTTCAAGGAAGGCAAGGTTAAGAAGTATGTTCAGAATGCCATCTTTCTCACTTGGGGTTTCATGGTCTTTTGGCGGGATGATACTTTCCATTTTTATTATGGTGAAAAATTTAAAATATGCAGAAGCAGATAGAGTAAAGCCAACCCCTATGTATTTATCGTTTCAATTATTATCAAGTCATGGCAAATCCCACCTCATTGACACCTCCAGCTCCTACCCCCTCATCTGTTATTCAGAAGACAATTCAAGACATATTATTTTATCCATAAATATTTCAGCAAGTTTATAGATAAAACGTATTAAAATAACATTATCACATCTAAAGTAATAATCTCTTTCAGCTCTTCAAATCCCACTTCATGCTAACTTTGCTTGCATTTTCTTCGTTTTTTCTCAGTACTGGACTGAACCCAGGGGTGGCTACCACTGAGATACACCACCAATCCTTTTTATATTTTGAGACAGGGTCTGGCTAATTTGCTCAGGTTGGCCTTGGACTGATCCTCCTGCCTCAGCTCCCCATACATGTACACAGTACCCAGCTACACTTTATTTTGTTAAATCAGGAAACAAATCCATCTTCTTTCCCTCTTACAGTGAATTATGGAAAAACCTCAGATATTTTTCCTAGTTTCCCTCTCTATTTTGTTTATTCCAACCTTTGGGTATTGCTTCATGCATTCTTCTGGCCTCTCCATTTCCTGAGGTTGGTAGACAGTTCCAAAGGTTTGATGGGTCCAGGTTCTATTTGTGGGAGGGTTTGCAAAGTCGTACTATTTTACAGGTTGTCTGGTCCTTCCATCTCTCTGAAATATTGGTGGCTGTTGATGATTAACAGATTAACTCAGTACAAACTGCAAGCTAGTAATATCTTAGTTCCTCATTCCCTCTTCATTCATTAGCTGGAATACTATACACAACCTCTCACCTGGGAATGTTAAGCAGTACCTTTTATTCCTAAATGAACTATAGTTTCTTTTGATTTTTAATACATAAAAGAGTAATTTAGAAGGGTCTCATAATCATCAATTGGAGTGATTTTGGGTGGAAGTTTTCCTTTTGTAGGCGATGTTTAGAGTTATACTGTAACCAGATTGCAATCTTTATCATTCCTACTTAAAATAGTTTTTAAAGTGATCAATAAACAGCCGTTTAAAAAAATCCAAGGGTGCCTTATTTAAATTATACTTTCTGTGTGTTGCTATTAAAGCTCAAACAAGGGCTGGGGATGTAGCTCAGGGGCGGCGCACTTGCCTGGCATGAGCGAGCTATGCCAGTGCCTGGGTTCAATCCCAAGCACTGCAAAAACAGAATCATAAGATTCACACACACATGAAGTCTGTTTTTTCAATCTTTCATGTCCTTGTTATTTTCCCTTTTCCTGTTTTTACTCAAACTGAAAGTGAAGAATCTTTATTTAGTTTGCTAAGATTTTAAGAAATACTTTCTATCAACATATTTCTAAATATCAGAATTGGTAGTTTTCCCATGCTGAATAAATTAAGCCCTGTAATGCACAGGTTTACTGTTACCCAATGTCTAAGGGAGTTTTAAAACAAGATCATATCTTTTATTTTCTTAGGAATAGTAACAACTTTCTTTGGTTTCTCAGTCAAGTTAGCAACAATTATTTCTACCTCACTGATGGACGGAGGGACTCTCGGCCGGGAAGGTCCTTTTTAGGGGGTGCCAGCAGGTCTAGACTCCTCTCCCCTCTAGAAGCCTACACTCCAGGAGGAGTTTTGAGGTTGGGCTTGTGGGGAAATTTTCTATTTCATTCCAAAGGCAAAGAAACCATTTGCTGTGATAACACTTCTAACTCTCCTTCAAATTCTCATCTTCCATCTCCCTTTCTCCCAGTAGCTCGGAATTTTAGGGCCCCGTCTGGTTCCGTTCTTAGGGCACACGTATTGTCCTCTGCAAGAGGGGACTGGGCCTCCTGCTAGTTTATACCCCTGGTTACCTGTTGGTTTCATTTTGCCTCAACCAGTTTTTCTCAGAAAGGGCCAGAATCCAGGGCAGTTTAAAGCAGAAGCTGGGGTATGTCCTGAGCACTTAGCTCCAAAGAGCGATTTCCAGGGTCCTGGCCTTTTACACTCAGGCTAACCAGGCAGTGAGGCTGCGTGGGAAGCCCTGGGTTGGATACTTTGCACCGAAAGCAGAAAACACCCAAAGTGGAAGCTGCATTTTGCGGCTGCATTCATTCTTCCTAGTTTCCAAATTAGCTCCCATTTCCCCATTCCACAGCTGTGCCCAGAGGCGGTCCCAAGCTCCAAGAAGGCTGGCACCTCTGGGACTCCTGGTGGCCAAACCCAGACCAGCAATAACGGGCGCAGCTGGCAGCTTCCAGGCAGGGGCTCGGACCCCTCCCGAAATCCCAGTTCGGGTCTAGGGACGCCGGCGAGGCTTCCCAGCGGCCCCGCCACGGCCCTCCAGGTTGGTGCAATCGGGGCGATGGACACGGTGAGCGGGTCCCGGCCTTCAGAGCACAGAGCCGCCGCGTCGCTGGGCGCCTGCCGGACACCTACGGGGCTCCCGGCAGCAGCAGGCCACCCACGCCGAGGCCCGGGCTCCCCGGCCGCCCGGGCTCCCCGGCCTCACAGGCGCCCCCGCCACGCCCGCGGGAGGGGGAGGCAGGTCCCGCTCTCGGCCCCGCCCGCAGCACCTCCCAGGCCGACCTAGCCGCGCCGCCCCGCCCCGCAGAGACCACCCACCCGACCTTTCACCTCCGGCGCCCAGGGCCCGCAGCCCGCCCCTCCCAGCCTGGAAGTCTCTCGGCCGCGCCCCTCACGCTAGCCCTCCTGCGCGCACCCGCCGCTAGCCCCTCCCCGCGCACGCCCATCACTGGGTTAGCCGCAAGCCGCGCCCCTCGCACGCGTGCCCTCCTGCACGCACCCGCTGCTAGCCCCTCCCCGCGCACGCCCATCACTGGGTTAGCCGCGAGCCCCGCCCCTCGCACGTGTGCCCTCCTGCGCGCACCCGCCGCAGGCCCCACCCTGCCGGCGTCCAGCCCCCGCACGTAGCCCTACCGCACGCACACGCCTCAGGTCGACCCCGCGCACGCGCTGCACGTGCCGCACGAGCCTGGCGTCCGGGGCAACGCAGGCCCCGCCCTCGGCCAATGGGCGAGGCCTCCGAGGCCGCCCCGCCCCTCCCCTCCCCTCGAGTCCGCAGCTCCCGCGCGGAACCCGCTCAGTGTGGAGCGGCCGCCGGCGGCGCACGTCCTGCACTGCTGTCGCCGCCAGGTGCAGCCGCAGTCGAGCGTGGACTCCATCGTCGAGACGCTCCCCCGCGCCATGTCGCAGAGCGGAGCTCCAGGGCTGCAGGAAGAAAACCTCCAGGGTGAGGCTCGGGAGGCTGCAGGAGGCGAGGGCGCTGGGGGCAGACTGAGGGGAGGCCGCGGGAGCTGCGGGGAGACGGAGGGGAGCCACGGGAGCACGGGGAGGCGGTGGGAGCTGCGGGGAGACGGAGGGGAGGCCGCGGGAGCTCGGGGAGGCGGTGGGAGCTGCGGGGAGACGGAGGGGAGGCCGCGGGAGCTCGGGGAGGCGGTGGGAGCTGCGGGGAGACGGAGGGGAGGCCGCGGGAGCTCGGGGAGGCGGTGGGAGCTGCGGGGAGACGGAGGGGAGGCCGCGGGAGCTCGGGGAGGCGGTGGAAGCTGCGGGGAGACTGAGAGGAGGCCGCGGGAGCTGCCGGGAGACGGAGGAGAGGCCTCGCGAGATGCGGGGGAGGTCAAGAGTCCGCAGCCGGTGCGCGTCTAGCCCGACGCGGGTGGGAGCTGACCGAAAAGCCTGCCTCGCCAGACCCTGCGGCGGGAAGTGGGTGCCGGTCGGGCTGCTCCCCCCAGGCCGGGGCAGACCGGCGTGCGCAGCCAGCAGAACCCAGGGCGTTGCAGGCTGCTTTGCGCGTGCTGGGCGCTTCTGTTTTTCCCTGGGGATCGAACCCGGGTGCTCCACTGAGCTACCGCCCAGTCCTTTTCGTTTGTGTGTTTTTTAGACAGTGCCTCGCTAAGCTGCAAAGGCTGGTCTCCAATTTGCGATTCCTGCCTCAGCCTCCCGAGTCCTGGGATGACAGGTGCCCCATCCGCCTGGCTGTGCTTTGATCTTAGGTCCCTAATATTTATTTCGAAAGGAAGAAGAGGGGCGGGTTTACCTTGTCCAGGGCACGAGTCGGGTGATTGCTCTTTGCCAGCCTGAGAAATGAGTGTCTTCAGAATAATAGGGTTTAACCTGCATTTCGTTGTAGTTCTGCTGGAGGTTCATGCCATGAGTTTTAAATTGATTTGAGGCAGGAGGATCACAAGTTGGAAGCCTACTGAGCATTTTAGTGGGAGTCTGTCTCAATCATTTATTTAGAGGCCAGGGGTGTGGCTCAGTGGTAGAGTATACCTGGGTCAAACCCCAGTATCTGCCCCCCTTCCCCCTACACAAGCTGATTCCTAGGTTAAGAAAAAACAAGCATAGGAACCCCTGCCCATCCACACCCAGCCTTTCCTGACTTGAGTTCTGCCCAGCAGGTGTTGGTTCTGGCCCACAAGACTAGCCTTTTACAGGTGCTGGGGCTTGCTCCATCACGCCCACCAGGTGGCCCTGAGACCCTCCAGGTGGGTCTGAAAGCAGAGCCTAAGCATGTCCTTTATGCAGTAAAGCCAGCCCTACCCCTGATCCCAAGGGTCTGGGAGTTGCAGGAGGAACCTAGTGGCTGTTAACCTTTGTATTCTCTGAAGCAAGAGTTCACTAAGGAAAGTGATCACGTGAATACGTTTGGAGTGGACTGTGTAAAACTTTGAGGGTGAGGTTTTAATTTTCATTAAGATTTTTGAAAGCTTTCATTCTGTTAAGATATATTTAGTGAGCTACTAAATTATTCTAAACAAGATTTTACTAGGCAGAAATTATTTAGCCTAATGCATTGTATGATACGTATTTTATTTTGGCTAAAGAATGTGATGGGAATTGAACCCATGCTAGACAAGCCCTCTGCAACTTAACTATACCCACAGCTGTTATAAAGTTTTAATTTTGAAACAGGGTCTCAAGTTACTGAGGCCAGCTTCAAACTCCTCATTCTCCTGCCTCAGCTTCCCAAGTGGCTGAGATTACAGGTGTGTGCCCCCACATCCAGCAGAACGTGTGTTTAAAACTACAACATTTAAAAAGTCCTGTATAGTTCAGGTTTTTTCTTTAAATTCAGTCATGGACAACAACTCCTTTGAAATAGGTTGACAGGTTTTTTCCTCATGAAAGGAGGTTCAAGCGGTGTTTTATAAACTGCATAAAATAACCCCTTTTCTAATTACCAAGCTGCTTAATTCCTAACAGTCTGTGTTTTGTTGGAAGGGGCTTGCTGGTCTCTGCATTTCTTGCTACATGCTCTGAACTGCTGAGTCATTGGCCACGCGAGATTGTCAGCTGAAGAGAGTTTTGTTTTGTGCTTTGCTTATTCTATAAAAAGATGGTTACGCGGAGTGGAAACTCGGGTTCGGGATTCTTTGGGCCTTTCTCTAGTGTACGTGCGGCTGGGCACTTGCTCACTGTTCAGCCAGTGGAGGAGGGGTCACTGGTCACGCGGGGCCTTGCCGCTGCCTGCAGTGCTGATCCCAGCTCGGGATTGGCAGGGAGCTGAGGCAGCACTTCCCTCCCTCCCCATGGGCTCTGATTTGATTGCTGCTTGTTGACCTCCGAGCTGAGAGCCGGGAAGCCTCGCCAGCCAAGCCCCGGATGTAACAGTAAACATTCCCCCAAATGTTTTTCCTGTGGTGATAGCAGCAAGGCTGACTGGTTCTTCCTCCCCTTTTTGCCCATGGTCCATTCTAGGTAAGGCTGTTGAGTAGGAGGAGCTTTGGTCTTCTCCCAAAATGCAGGAACAGGGAGGACTTGGTGGTGATTCTGTGTAGGAGGGTAGAATGTGCATGCCCCCTCGCAGGCCCTGCTGGCCTGGAAATGAGTGCCTCTTTTCAGGAAAGTGCTCCCATCTACTCTGAGAAAAATAAGGCTGACAATAGTCAAAGGAAGCTCGGGGACTCTGTTAAGTACCAGGGGAACACTGGAGGCCAAGGCACTGAGAATGTGCTGGGTATGGCCTGGCAGAAGAAAGGTGGAGGTGAACTTAAGCTGGTAACCTGAATCGTCTGCCCAGCTGACTTTATGCTCAGAATCGTGGCCAGCCAAGTCCTTGTTCTCTCCCAACTAGCCTGAGAAGCCTAACTCCAGGGCCAGCCTTCTCCAGGCCCACTTCTGGGGAGCAGTCCTCTGTGTGGGTGGAGACTCTGACTCCTGCAGGCTTAGCCTACTGCCCAGGCTCTCTCCCTGTGCTCACCGTCTTTCTTTCATCCCTCAGTGCTGACATGCCCCTGCCCTGGAGCTGCTTGGCAGCCTGTCTTGCTCTAGGTGGTCATTCCCACACTGGCCGCATAGAGCCTGCTTTTTTATTATTATTTTGAGTGGTACTGGGGATTGCCACTGAGCTACATCCCTAGCTCACTTATTTATTTATTTAGAGACAGGATCTTTCAGTCGCCCAGGTTGGCCTTGAATTTGTGATCCTCCTGCCTCAGCCTCCTGTATTGCTGGGAAGGCAGGCAGGTGCTAGTATTAGAGCTTTTTTAGTACATTTGCCTGAGTATTCCATATTGTCCTTTTCTGAATGGGATGGTGCTGGGTTTCTGGGAAGCAATGGAAAAATGTGACCCTCCCTCCATAGCTAGGGCTGAGACCTGCCACCCAAGTAGAGGTACGGTAGCCTTGAGCACGCAGGACCCTGTGTGTGTTCCCCTCTTGGGACTCTGCTCGCTATGGAAACCTGCAGGTCTGCCTGGGATGTAGAGGGCAGTGAGGCTGGGGCAGTCCCTAGAGTGTTAGAAGCGGGAACTGCTTTGGGCATTTAGGGAAACTGGAGGTCAGATCATAGGTCATTAAATGGAATTCAGAAGTGTTGGGTTCTGTTTGATCTCTGAGGTGGACCTGGACCTGTCAGGTTTCTTTTTGTAGCATTTAAATATTTATAGCCTGGGCTTTCTGTTCATCTCACCTAGATCCAGAGAGGGGGTTTAAGACCAACTTGCTGTGGTAGAAGTCTGGATTAAGGAGAGGGGTGGAGTGGGATCAGGGATGAGGGCTTTCCTTGGGTCAGTAGATCAGCACCTTTCTTTCTGAGACCCAAGTATATCACTTATTTGTGATGATTTTCTTGGGGCTGTAAGGTGGTTTTCTGAGCTTGTTAAGAAACCTGAATCCCCACTCTTAAAAAGATGATCTTGGGGGCTGGAGCGGTGGCTTGGTGGTTATGGCGCTCGCCTGGCATGCACAAGTACATGGGTTCAAACACCAGCGATCCATGTACACAACTAAGTGTCAGAGCAACAAAAGCCATGTGAAAAACTCAATAAAAATTGATTCTTTCTGTCTCTTTCACTGTCCTTCTCTCAAAAAAAAAAAAATCCCATCGGACATTTGCAAGATGTGGATGCCAGGGTGTGGGCGTGGGCTGATGCTGCGGTCTTGGCCTTCCCTGCTTCTCAGTCTGTGGCATTCTATTTTACTAGTGCAGATGGACAGAAATATACTAGTTTCCATTTAGTTTATGTTTGGTCTTTGTCCCTGGTTCTGGTGCAGAGCTCCTTGAATTAGGACTTCCTGAGTGATAAGGGGTGTCGTGTTAATCCTGAGTCCTTTTTTGTAAGGAGCCCCTTTGGAGTAGTCAAGTACAAGCTAATGAGGTGCCTTAGTGGGGCCCTGGCATATATAGCCATAGACTAGGGTCTCGTCACCAGAAAGAACTAGGAAGTTGTCAGAGGATGGAAACGTGGGGCACCCAAGGAGGGGAGTGGACTAGTGTTTGAGTTTTTTAAACAATTCCTGCGGAACCAAGGTCCGCAGAGCTTGGGGCTGATGGACAGTCCAGGTGTCGGGAAGGTGGTAGGCCCTCTTCCTCGTCTGTGTGTGGGGAGCTGGATTGTCTCCTGGGAGCCCATCAGGAGGAGGATGAGTGCCAATGGCTGGAAACTGGGCCCCTCCTCGTCCGGGGACCCCTTCCCACGCAGCCGGGGAAACCACAGGCAGCTGATGGCAGCCCAGAATCCGTGTATTATTAAGGCACACAGGTTTTTATATAGGGAGGAGGGGAGACAGCCAAGGAATCAGTAATCCTTTTAAGGGAGTTGCCAGGGGTTATGCAGATTTTGAGTACAGACAAACAACTAGGTTGGGAACTGCCTGTGGTTAGCACATTCCAACCCCTCCTAACTCTTTGCATAACAATTAGGAAGCCTAACAAAGCACGACCTAGCAGCCCTTCCTGAAGGAACTTATGGAAATAGTAACAAGATCGCTCTAGGGCAGCTGTTGAAATGGGGGTGAAGGCTAGACCCCAACACTGTATGCTGCATCCACCTGGCTTTTTCCAAATTGTGTCCAAAATAGAAGTAAAGTTTTTCCTAAGTTCTGAGTTAGAGTACATTACTGAACCCGAGGGGGGTGGTGGGAACCTCAGAATTTGTAGTTGGCCAGGTAACAACGTAGGTAGCCTGGGTACCATGTTTGTGGCCGTGTCTGAAGTGGGGGCAGACTTGTGATCCCTTAATGTGTGGGATCTGACGCTAACTCTGGGGCATAGTGTCAGCACCGAGCTGTTGGACACCAGGCTGGTTTGGAAAATTGTTTATTAGTGTGGGGAAGAGCCTCACACACCACGCCCCTCCAGCCTTTGCTGTGGCACAGCGGGAGGGGACTGGGTGACACTTGAGCCCAGAAGATGGCAGTGCTGGCTGAGCTGCCCTTCTGGTTCTGCTCAGGCCGGCGGGCCAGGGCCCAGTGAGGGAGGAGGGCAGAGCTGGTGTCTGCAGCTGGAGTGTGGGAGGTGGTATGCTGAGGGCCCAGACCCTGGCCTGGTGGTGAGTGCCTTGTGGCGCCTGGGCTTTTGAAACTCTGAGTGGAGAACCCGCCTAGAGTCAGGCCTTTGATTTGCTGTGCTGGTCGGTGCAACCTACTTCACAACAAGGGTCCTACTGAGGGGCCCTGCAGGAGAAGCCTACTGTGCAGGCGGAGGCCAGCCTGCCCTTGCCTTAGGGGCAGTGAGATGATGAGTAGCCGCTCCACCTCTCCCCTCACTCCAGGATGCGGGTATGCCTGTTGCTTCAAGGACAGATAACGGCTCAGGGTGGCTGTTGTATTCACTAGAATTGTAGCAACTATGAAATGATCCAGTTTTTTCCAGTACGTGAGTTTTTCTGTCTTTTGTGGTCTGCCCTAACAGTCTCCGTCCTGTGTGGGAAGGATTTGCTACATACAGATAATAAACTAAATGAAACAAACATTCTCCTGGGTCAAGAGACAGACCCATTCGCATACACATGCTTGCTTCTGGGGAAGAGAGGTCAGAGAGGTGCGAGGCAGCTAAGCAGGGTGCCACCACACGCACAGAAGGGCTGCTTTGAGGACCCAAGGCAGCCCAGCAGTGGCACAGTGTTGCCGGGAGGTGTTCCCTAACCACAGCAAATGCTCATGTGCTCACCCCCAACAGATGTGAGCGCACTTGCTCACCAGGAAAGATCGTGAGAACATTTGTGTTCTCAGCCAGACTGGAAGCAGGCCACTAAACTGTGTGTATTTTTGTGGGGTTGGGGATTGACCCTTGACCTTGTGCATGCCAGGCAGGTGCTCTTCCACTGACCTATATCCCCAGCCCATTTTATTGTTTATTTTACTTTGAGATGGGGTTTTGCTAAGTTGCCCTGCTGGCCTCAAACTTTCTTCTTTTGGGTATTGAACTGAGGATACTCTGCCACCGAGCTAGGTCCCCAGTCCTTTCTATTTTAAGACAGGTGTCACTGAGTTGCATACTGGCCTTGAACTTCTGACCCTTCTGCCTCAGCCTCTGAACTAGCTGGGATACAGGAGTGCACTGCCACATCTGGCCTTTATTTATTTATTTACTTTTCAAGAGAAAGAAAGAATCAAATTTCATTTTCCATCTGGCCTTTGTTTCTCTGACATTTAGTTGTGTATGTGTTGCTGGGATTCAAACCCAGATTCTTGCACGTGCCAGGCAAGCGCTGTACTGCTGAGCTACCCCTCCAGCCCTGGCCCTCATTTTTAATGTTTGTAGTGTTGGGGTTCCTTTCTGTAAAGATTTGTCTTAAGTGAATACTTGAAGAGTAGCACACTCTTGTCAGTCAGATTTAGCTAGAAATTAACTGTTGTTCAAAATGTTAATGTGATTTCTTTCTTTTTTTAAAGAGAGGGACGGAGAGAATCAATTTTATTTAGTTTTTCATGTGGCTTTCGTTGCTTCAGTACTTCGTTATATATGTGGTGCTGGGGTTCCGACCCACGTCCTCATGTATATGAGGCAAGTGCTATAACTCCCAAGCCACCGCCCCCAGCCTTCTGGTTTCTAATATAAATATAAAAAGCAGTAATAAGTGAGTTTGATAGGGCCCCAGGATCAGTGTGTGATACTGGTATATGGAAGTAGGTTAAGAGATTAAATGTTTGAAAGAAAATGTTTCAATTTTTTAGCTGTTGTCGACAGTCTTTGTCTTCTGTAAGTTGACTGACAGAAGACAGTCAGTTGGATTCTGAAGAAACGACAGCTTGTCTAACATCTGCTTGTTGTAAAGGGACTGAGATGGCTGACGCAGAATGCAGGGTCAGATGTGCACACGGCAGGGTGGGTTCCAGTGCTGAAGTGTGTGTACCACTGACTCCTCTGGGAAGTGGAAGGGTAACCAGATTCCACCATGGGTGGACAACGGGCAAGCATGCCCTGTCTTTGGTCCCCTTCAGGCTCCTGGGTGGAACTGCACTTTAGCAGTAATGGGAACGGGAGCAGCGTTCCAGCCTCAGTTTCTGTTTATAATGGTGACATGGAGAAAATACTGCTGGACGCCCAGCGTGAATCTGGACGGAGCAGCTCCAAGAGTTCCCACTGCGACAGGTAGGGTGAGTGAGTGCTGAGCGCGTGCCCCCGTGACCTGCAGGAAGGGGCCGTCGGGTGGGAGGAGAGGACTTGGGCTTCCCCTGGAGGTGCTGCGTGAAGCCAGAGTGCAGCGCGAAGGAAGGGCCCCTTCTACCCCTTCTCACCATGGACCCCAGCTCTGAGTA
This sequence comes from Aplodontia rufa, assembly GCA_004027875.1. Taxonomy (NCBI): domain Eukaryota; kingdom Metazoa; phylum Chordata; class Mammalia; order Rodentia; family Aplodontiidae; genus Aplodontia; species Aplodontia rufa. The sequence goes on from PVKS010000948.1 coordinate 122,454, forward strand.
CACCTGTGGTGTCCAACGGCTCGGCAGCTGCAACTCCTGCTCAGCAGCATTGCCAGCGAAGAGACCGAGCAGCGGTTTGGCCCTGCTGACGCTGGTGGAAGGGAGGACATGCTGGCAGGGCCCTCCCTCCTGCTGAGGAGGTGGCCTGTGGGGGTTTATGCTGTGGGGGTTTTGTTGCCTTTTTTTTTGGTATGGGGAATTGAACCCAGGGCCCTGTGCATGTTAGGACAGCTACCACTGAGCTACTTCCCCATCCCTTTTTATTTTGAGGCGGGGTCTTGCTTAGTTGCCCAGGCTAGCCCTGATTCTGTGATCCTTCTGCCTCAGCTTCCTGAGTAGCTAGGATTATAGGTGCATCTGTGCTGCTGGGCGTTTTTTCTGTTTCTAAGAATGTTAACATGTTCTGTTTTTCCCATTCTGTTCATGTCATTACCAAGCCCACCTCGCTCACAGACACCACAAGAAAATACTAGAGCTTCTGAAACAGATACCCATAGCATTGGAGAGAAGAACAGCTCTCAGGTAAGCTGGAGTGGGTGTCAGGGGTGAGCACTTGAGGTCTGCACGGTAGAGCAAACCATTCCAAGTGCAGGAGCAGAAGCTGGCTTTTACGGTGTGTCTCATGCCTCAAAAACCCCTGGGGGACACCCCCAGCACAGGGCTTCACAGCGCAGCGCAGGAGGGTGGGTGGAGGGGCATGTGCAGCGTGACCACGGGGAGGGAGGCGGGGTTCTCTTGTGCTGTGCAGTGGGAGATGGAGGGAGTGGCCCTTGGGAGGGTGGCTGAGCGCTGATTGCTGCCCCTCTCCTCTCAGCTCTGGGTGGGGCAGTGAGTGGATGGGAGACCTGCAGGAGCATTTGGGGGAGTCCCCGCTGTGGCTGGGGTTCTGGGGTCGTGCAGGCATTGGGCAGTTTGTGTTAGTCATAAGCACAGGACCGCTCTTTAGCAGTGACAGACACATTTAGCACCTGGGGCCACAAAACCTAGATGTGAGTCTGAGGAGAGATGGAGCTGGGGCTCTTGCCTTGGCGCTGTATGGTTCTCCCCTCCCTACTCCAGCACTGGCAGTGGTCAGCCCTGCGTAGCTCACTTAGTACTGCCCAGCCTTGCGCACAGTACGGTGCGGTAAGAGCGCTCCTGGCCGCGTGAGGGTGGTGAGCACAGCACGGTGCGTCTGTCCCTGCAGTTGGTTCCAGAGCTGTCTTGGTTTGAAGCAGGGTCTTAGGGTTGGCATTAGTTCTGCCTCTGCCCATGCTGGTTCTTTCAGGTTCTCCCTCACTGAGGGAGCCAGTGTCCATGCTAGCCCAGACCTCCTGGGACATCTCCCTCGCCCCAGTCAGGCTCTAGCCAGCAAGAGCCCCACTGTGCCTGTGCCCTGGGAGGCACCTGCTTCCAGACAGTTTGGGTCCATGTCCAGCCTTGCATGCAGACACTTGACAGGTCTGACCCTGTATCCTAGAGCAGCCGTTGTTTTAAGCAGTACTCCCCCCGCTTTCAAAGGAATTACATGCTCAGGCACAGAATTTTGAAAATGTAAAAAAAAAGTTATAAAATACCTACAGACCCGTGTCTTAAAGTCTCTTGTATTGTCAGTTTCTTAAGCGTGACTGAGTGTGTGACTTGTGTGTAAATGCCTGCTCTTTACCCGCTGCTCTTGCTGCACGCTGCTCGTTTCACTCATGCCTGTGCTGGGCATGTCAGATTGCCCTTGTTCTTCCCTGCTGTGACCACTGCGGCAGCCACCGTCTTTGTCTTCACGTCACAGTCCCTAGCATAGCCCGTGCAGCTCCTAGTGCTGCACACAGTGTCTTGACAGACTGGGCAGGACTTCGCAGCGGGGGCCTGCCAAATGGGAGAGGACCCCCACCCGGATCCAGGTGCCACTTGCTCCTCTCCCCGGGAGCACGGCTAGGAGTGGATGGGTGTCTCTGGACTCTGCGTCCGGCCTACTGATCTCATGCTTTCTGGTTGTGAGTGTGGACTAATCTGCTTTACGCATTTCCTTTATCTTAGTCTGAGGAAGATTATCTTGAGAGAAGGAAAGAAGTCGAAAGCATCTTAAAGAAAAACTCGGATTGGATATGGGATTGGTCAAGTCGGCCAGAAAACATCCCCCCCAAGTAAGTCTGTTTCCAGCGTCATGAGCTCTTCTGGCGACAGGATGTGCTGACTGACGCGCTTCTCCCTCTCCAGGGAGTTCCTCTTCAAGCACCCGAGGCGCACAGCTGCGCTCAGCATGAGAAACACGAGCGTCATGAAGAAAGGGGGCGTTTTCTCAGCAGAGTTTCTGAAGGTGTTTCTTCCGTCTCTGCTGCTTTCTCATCTGCTGGCCATTGGATTGGGGTAGGTGACGTCACCGTATGACTGCTGACAGTGCCTTGGGACAGTTCAGGTGACAGCTTGGTGCATGTTCACAAACAAGCAGTCACCAGGTCAAGAAACAGAAATGCGGGGCTGGAGCAGTGGCTCAGCAGTTGGAGCACTTGCCTGCCAAGCGTGAGGACCTGGGTTCAAACCCCAGCACCACATATACAACTAAGTGTCAGCAAAGCAAAGGCCAGATGGAAAAACAAATAGAATTCTCTTTCTCTCTCTTTCTTTCTTTAAAAAAAAAAAAAAAAAAAAAAAAGAGAGAAACAACTTGCAGCTGTGGAAAGGCCCTGCAGACAGTTGTCAGCTAGTGTCCTTGTTCTTCATCCTGCCCAGTTTTCTGGAGCCTGATGATACCAACCCCCATCCTAAGGTCCTCAGCAGCTCTTCCAGGAAACTCATGGTTTTCATCTCTTCTTACCGCTCCCTGCAGGCCTGGCAGCCCAATGCCCTGCTTTCTAAGCTGCATCCCGTTTTCAGGCATCCTCTTGGCTCAGGCTTAGATTGCTGTGGGCAGGGGCTTCATTGTTCGAGGTTGGCGGAGGTGAACTATGGTGAGACCAGCCTGCCCTGGTGGGTGCTTTCCAGTACTGTGCTGGGCCAGTTTAGAAGCAGGCAAGGGAGTGAAAGGCTGTTCGGTAATGGCAGCCTTCCTTTCTTGGTGCTAGAGATGAACCCAGGGCCTCATACACGCCAGGCAGGTGCTCCACTGCAGGACAACTTCAGCTAGTAGCCTGCTTTGTGCTTCTGTTTAGCACAGTGTGTGGTGAGAACTCAATTGGCTGTTTTTAAAAATTAGATTAACATACAATAAATGCCAGTAAATCACTGGATAAAAGATTACAGGTAGTCATCACAAACATTTTTAATAGTAGGTATTAAACAGCTAATCCCCTTCCATGAGCTATCCCCACAGTGAGCCGCCTTGTTTGAGCTGTGTGACTCCGTTAACTGCCAGTTCCTTTCTGTTAAGGATCTATATTGGAAGGCGTCTGACGACCTCCACCAGCACCTTTTGATGAAGAGTTGGATCCAACTTTGTTCACATGCTGGGGATTTATGCCTGAGCTTGGCGGCTAGCTGAAGAGCTATGGTGATCCTTGGGTGGCTGCACTACTTGCATTTATTTGTTTTGTAAATGCTGTGCTCGTAATCTAGTAAAAACAGACACTAAAGTCATGCTGGCCTGTAATTTTACCTATGGGATCAATTAATAAGCATGTAAGACTGATTAATATCTACTCTAAGACTTTGGTAGTAAATTTTCTTTGGATATTAGACATAAATAGTATAAATAATAGTCATGATGTATGTAGTGTTTGAAAAATCAACTGTGACGTTCAGTTAGAATACTTCATCAAAGTCTGAACGACACTGGTAGAAAACATGCCAGAAAACATGCCGGGAACCCGTGGCCTCAAGATCTCCCTGTTGTAGAAAACATCTGCAGCTTAATTGGATGCAGGCTGTCTGCAAAGACCACTTTCCTCCGGATTACCAAGTGACAACAGAGACCAAAGTGCAGCTGCCAGCCCCGGTGCGCAGCACGCGTGCTCAGCGGTGTCGGCAGCACAGGACTCCAGCCTGGCTGGCCACCTTCTGCTGAAGGCCCACCTGGTCTCTTCCTCCCGTCACTCTGGATTGCTGGTTTAATCTTACTGTTTGTGCTCAACTTTTGTGCTCTTGAACAGCATTATTGTAAGCAAATGTGCGACTTAAAAAACTGGAGATAGAAAATAAACCTTTGCGAAATTCTTTGCAGATTATTGTGTTTACATGTGGTTAAAACCAAGCACCAGAAGCTCCGTGACTGAGCCATTTTCACCTTGGCCAGGCTTCGCCTCCCTGCAGCGTGGCTCCTGAAGGCTGCTCTTTATACGTTGTGTCTCCTGCTGCATTTGTTTCACCTTCCATGCTTCTCTCAGGTGTGTTAAAATAACATGTAACTTAAAAATTCTTCTAAGCTATTACCTTGGAAAAATTCCTGGTGGCCCTTTCATTTGGAGGAAGCCAGTGGAATGGCACCAGAATTAAATAAGAATTCCTTACGTAATTAACCTTGAAGAAAGGTAGTCCACGAGGTCACACTGGGTCATGCTGGATGGGATAGTTCCTTTTTGTGTTGGAGCAGAAACACCTTGTTCTGAGTGTCGCGATGATACAGGCTTTCAAGTGTCCTTGGACTTAGTACCCTTAGAGACTGCACAGCGAATATCCTGCTCATGGGCTGAACTGTCGCTCGACACAGTGCTTTTCCCAGGGACCTGTGGCACTAGCTGAACTTGGTGAAACTGGCTGTAAGTGCTTGGCTCTTCCTGCGCATCGAGACGAGTGTGTGTTTTCTGTGTATACACAGTCCCACAGGGATGCCAGAATATGTAGGTGCCACTGGCCCTCCTAAGAGCCTCACGTTTGCACAAAACCCCTGCACACCTCCCTGCACGTGGGCCAGCTACTTGCACAGTGGGAGCTGTGCCGGTCAGTGTTCAGGGAGCAGTGACAACGGATAGTATGTGCGCACGTCTGGTACAGATGCAGCCTTTCCCAGGACATTCCCAGCGCACCGTTGCAGAACTTGTAGGCAGAATGGTGCAGTATGGTAAGTCAGCGACAGCCATTCTCCTTACTGTTAATACAGGAAGCCGCACCATTACTACTCACTGAACAGCAAGTTTACAGAACGTTTCACACCCAAATAATTTTAAGAAAAAAAAAAAAAACAGCCTTTGGCCACTACTTATAAATGCAGTTTCCTGATGTAGACATTTGCATCAATGGTAGGGACTGTAGAATGTGACTACCGCCCACCCAAGTCCCCCGCCCCCCCAAGGAGTACAGAGGACTGCAGCTCTGGGGAAGAACTGGGCAGCACCCTGAAAAGCAACACTGGGTATGGTAGGCACCCTATGAGCTTGAGACCAGCTTGGGCGATACAGCAAGACCCCATCTCAGAAAAAAGCAAATCGAACCTTGCTTTCCTTTTGTTCTACAGTCTACTTCTGGGAATTTTGACAGAGAACCTCTCAAAAATTTTCAAGATATAGATGCCCTAAGGATGTAACTGTATATTAATATAGCAAAGTATTTGAAACAAACGAAGAGTCTGCACAGGAAAAAGTATGTTTCTCAGCTCATAGCATCCAAGCAATGGAACAGCAAGCCACAGAATCCTTAAGGGCATGCCCCCAACGACCTACGTGTTCCACCTGGACTGCACCCAACTGCAGCTCCCACCTAGGATAGCAGTCCCTACAGATCAGCAGTCCATCAAATGGATTAACCCACTGATCTGGTTACGGCTCTTGCAATCTAATTCCATCTGCATTGATGTGGGAGCTCGTGGGGCACACCTGGTATTCAAACCATAACAGATGGGGTCTGTAGTCCCTCCTGCTGGGCGCTGGACTTCTTGGAAGTGATGGAGAAACCAACAGCCAGATTGTGCTGGCCACCACCAGCTGATGCGCCTTTGAAGCCCCGGCAGCCTAAAAACAGCAGGCCAGAAAAGCAAGAGGCACAGGCATGAGCAAGATGCTGCCAAAATTGGGCGTTTTGAAATCTGTACATGTATTACGAATTCAGAACTTAACCGCAGTGGTGGCTCAGTGGTTACAGCACTTAAGCGAGGACGTGGGTTTGACCCCAGCACCACGTACACAACGAGATGGTGCAGTGAAGCCGTATGAAAAACTGAAATTGACTCTCGCTGTCCCTCTCTTTAAAAAAAAAAAAAAAAGGTATTTGGGTTTTCCAAATACTCCTGGCTCTGCAATGCTCGGCAAGTGCTCTACCCCTGACCTTTACCTTCCACTCTCCAAAAATGACTTCTTACAGGTAACTCCAGGACAAGTGAGTTGCTTAAGGCCACCCAGTCATCTTAGAATCTGTATTCAAAAGCAAGTGCACTCCAGTGATGAGACTTGAGGTCACCAAGCAAATGGAGTCATTGAAACCTCTGGTCTGTGGGTACATACAGCAACCTCACTTAGCTGTGCTCTTGCTGAGGCTGATGGGCAGCTAGCTTGCCAGCGTCTGGCCATCTGCTAGGCCCTCCAGCCACAAGCGCCAGCAACTACACCAGTCAGGTGTGCGAGGGCCCGGTCTCCTCTAGAGACCTCAGTGATACCTCAGGGGTGCTACAGAGCCTCAGGCCATATCTGTAGAATTGAGACTTGATCAAGAGTGTTCCAGAGCCAGGTGAGAAACGAACCTTCAGGCTGCCACTTTCACCTGCCAGCTGTGGACTGTCATCGTCAAACCGCAGTTCCCATCGACTCGACGTGAAGCAGCATGGAGCTGGCGAGTTCACAGCCTCTGGAATGTGCCTGCGTCAAGACTTCCTCTCCAGGACTGAACGCGGTATTGCATTAGGGCTTCTCACATCCTGCCCTGTGAAGTGCTCTGATTACGCGTGTGCCACCTGACAGCTACACTCTCATATTTTGTGGGACTGGTTTTCAGTATATTTTTTGAAAACAGCACTGAATGTTGCAACTGAAGGAACTTGCACAGAATCATCGAGCAGGACATCGTCAGACCCTTTGGCTTGCCCTGGGTGGAGGTGCATCCATGCTGCTGCACTGAGACCCTCCCACTGGTCCTCAGAGGGACAGAGGAAGAGATGGATCAGGTGGCAGCAGCCTGGGCAGGCGTCGTCCACATGAGGATGGCTCCAAACCCAAGAGCATGTCAAGTGCAGGTCCTGTCCTGTGTGTCCTGCCTGTGTGACAGCACCACCAGCTGCCTTGAACAGATGGAGCCCAGTGTCACACACAGCTTTACGTGAAGGCAGACAGCGCCAGGCCCGTGATGGCACCAACCTCTGCCCTCCACTCAGCCAGGCTTTTCCCTGCCTATTCAGGTGTGTCAAGATCAAGCTCCATAGCCTGCAAGAACTCTGTATCCAGTCCATTTCCACACCATCACCAGGACTCTGCCAAGCAGAATGTGGGGCACGAATGCATCAGGTTTAAATTGGAGCCCTGCACCAGTGACAAGTGCGGATAGCACCTGTACCCGTGGCCAGGCTTAAAGCACTCACACAGCACTGGCAGCCCAGGGGAAGAGGCTTCCATGCTGCACCTGTACCCACGGCCAGGGTGAAGGCACCATGATAGCCCTGCAGAGGGTGGTTAGCACTGACACGCCTGCACATGGAAGCTGCTGGCCTGCTGCCCAACTTAGCTGCATCAGGCAGCTGCTGAGGTGCCCATGCAAGAGCCAGCCAGGCACAAGGCTGGTGTGCTTGAGCAGCACTTTCTCCACTTGAGTGCCCAGGAACTGGACTGACTCCCTGCTTTCTGGGTCTGGTGTCTCTGCAAAGGTCATACTGGAAATGTGTCCCATCTCTGCTCAGCAGCCAGTCCAGTCCTAGGGCAGAGCCTGGCATAAGACCAAGGTGAAAGTGGAGCATCAGCCCACGGACAACAGGCACTTCCTGTTCACCACCACAGCAGCTGGTGGATGCCCTTACCAGGGCCTTGCAGCAAAGACACCTACTGGCTGGCATTCTCGTCCCTCCCCTCCCGATGACAAAGGTGCTGCTGTTTGTTAAACAGAACAAAGTTTAAGTGCCAGCTCTGATGTCTGCCTTGTCCCCTTTTAAGGCAATTCCCGAGAGGCGAGGTGGAAGAGAGCCCTCTGGACCTGCAGGCACTGGACTAACAGGCTGCACTCTGGAGGGCCTCTGGCTGCCAGGCTGCTACTTAGTCTCACAGGAAGAGCAGGAACGTGCTGCTCACGAATGCCACAATTAGATTCTGAATGGTGGGACTGCTTTGTAGAAGCTTTGTTGGGATGGAAGTGTAGCTACTGCGCATGCCTAAGATCCTGGGTTCAACCCCCAGCACTGAAGGGAGGCCCAGGAAAGTGCAAGCCCTCCCCCTGCTTTTGGATCCAAGGGTACTTTACCACTGAGCTACATTCACAGCTCTATTAGCACTTTTAATTCAGGACAGTTTCTCTACATTGGCCAGGCTGCTCCAACTCGTGATCCTCCTGCCTCAGCTCTAAGAGACCCTGGGATGACAGGTGTGCACCACTGTTCCTGGCTGAATAATGCACGTTTACATTCCCATTAGTAAAGTGTTCTCCTAATCCAGAGCCTCAGGCCAAACAGCATCAGACCCGGCGCCAGGAGCACAGGACTCACCTTCAGAACTGATACCCAGCTTTACACTGAAAACACAGGGTTTAGAGCAAGATGACAGACACTCCGTAAGCCTGAATATGAACAAAACTCCAGCAAGTTTCAGGGCTCGCACAGCACTGGAGTGGACAAAGGGGTCCGTGGAATCCCACGGGCAGAGGAGGGGCCTCCTGCCTGCCCTGGCTTCTCCTACATCATTGCCCCCAAGAGTGCCTCAGATGCCGGCACCAGGAGCAACCTGCAGAGATGGAGACAGGGCTGTGGCTAGAGGCTCAGCCAGGGGCCCACCCAGCCCTGCGAGGAGCATCCAGCCACACCCGTGCTCCACAGGCGCCACCCGAGTGGGAGGAGGAGCTTGCACTTACCTCTGCCTGTTCCCAGGCATCACAGGCTGGTTTTCCATGTAGTGGGAAATACGTTTTAAAGATGGAAAAAGTTGTCCAAATACACAGTTAAACATTTAAAATTTATTAAACTTTTTGGTCAAAATAGAACAAATATATACAATCCCATTTTACTAGAACCGATTTTAAGGACCGGGGCTGTCGTCTGCACAACCGTTCCACATCTCAGACAACGTAAATGGTGTCACAACGAAGATACAGGAGAGTATTTTTAAATAAAGGCAGTTTTATGTTCTCACTTTCTAACTTGATGTGAACTAAATGGCCCTCTGTTAACATCAACGCAGGGTGATGACATTTTGTCCTTGTGTTATCTAAATCGTTAGTAATCAGAATACACCTTCACGTCAGCAATGGCACATGAGACCCGGCTCTCCACCCCGGGGGGAAGGGGCACTGATTGGGCTCATGGCTCAGGTCCCATGGAAGCAATCTGTCACTTTGTGGTGGTACACGTCTGTACTTTTTGTGAAATCTTGATTTTTGACATCAAAGATCTTTTAAAATAAACCACCAAGGTACTGGTGGCATCACCTAGTGGTTAAAATTGTATAATTCTGCTGGCTTGAAATGTAGTACGAAATTTAGCATGCATGTGACGTTACCAGTATTTAAAAAGTATATCCCCCCCAAAGTTTTTTAAAAACATTTTAAAAGAAAGCATGTTTTCAATCGTAGTGAATTTGAGGCCTACTTGAAGCCTGGTGTTGATTTTAGAGCAGCAGTTTAGATTTCCTTCCTTGTAATTTTTTTCTGAGAGGTGGACTCATCGTGGCTTTCCAGGCCTTGCCTGGTGGGGCAGATGGACTATTTCTACACATACAGAACAACAACGGGGGCAGTCTGGGCAGGCACACATTCCACCATTCCACCAGAGCACAACAGTTCTCAGATTGTTCCCAAGAAATTCTGCGTGATTTCATCATGTGCAATTGAAGCAAATGAGAAGACAACGCTTGGTTTGGATTTAAAAGCATTCTGCACTATGCTGTTTTACCAAGCAGCCACACCAGGTGAGGGCAGATGCAGCAGGCTAGCAAGCCTGCCCGGCCTGCAGCAGGACCCAGGGCGCTGCCTGGGCTTAGAGGCCACCCTTGTCCAGGTGAAGGACAAGGACAGCGGGAAGAGATGGAGGACGAAGGGTGGGGAGTGGTCTGACAATGCCTGTTCTCTTGCATGTTAGTGTCTGGTCTATAAACAAGGAAGGCTCAGACTTAAATAAATATATTTATTTTGAGTAATGGCCTTTATTGAGCAATGTCCAGCAGCCCTGCTGGCAGCGGGCTTTCCCCCGGAGCAGCAGCACCCGTCTCCCTGCGGGGAAGGCAGAACCACACCAGGACCCCAGCAAGGCCAGCTCTCTCTGGGGAGAAAGTGCGCAGGCTGAAGTGGAGCAGTCAGCAACCCCTTTGTGACTGAGACAGACGCGTCCTCCAGCAGCTCCCTTAGTTGGCTTTGTCCTGGAATATATACAAGTTATTGGTTGCAGCCACGGCGATAATGTTGTCCACAGGGTGCCAGGCTGTGTGGAGGATCTTCTTATTGAAGTCCAGACTGTCCACGCTGATCTCGTCTTTCTTCCTCTTCCCACCTGCACATACTTTCCGGGGCTTTAAGCTGGCTCGGGGTTTGCTGTTCTCTCTTGAAGCTTCTAGCGTGATGTCCTTCCGAGTGTTTCTGTCGAACATTCTGAAGAAGTTGTTGTAGGAGCCCGTCATGATGGCACTGTTCAAGAAAAGAGAGGACACTGAGCGCCTGGAGCGGCCGCCTGCCACTTTTCCCCAGAGCCCAGCACTGCGCTCTCTTTGCCATCTCATGAGCCGTACAGAGACCCACCTAGCTGTCTCCATCCTGCACAGTGGCAGCTCCCTCCTCAGCCTTGACCTCGGCACCACGAGTTGGCCACGTCTGTCAATGTCTTTTACTCACACTGGATCACTTTTTTTTTTTTGAGGGGGCCACTGGGGACTGAATCCAGGGGTGCTTTACCACTGAGCCGCATCCCCAGCCCTTATTAAAAAACATTTTGAGACGATCTCACTAAATTGCTCAGGGTCTTGCTAAATTGCTGAGGCTGGCTTTGAACTTGTGTTCTCCTGCCTCAGCTTCCCGACCCACCAGGATTACAGGTGTACATTACTATGCTGTGGCCCCATCAAACAATTTTACCTTCAGAAGTTTTCTTTCACATGAAGCAATAGAGGTACAAAGAGTAAAACTCAAATACAGAGGTAAGTGTGGTCTCTACCGAGAAGGCCCTGTGACAAACTGCAGATTCTGCTCTGCCGTCCCTGCTTTAACTTCTTCAGCATCCTCTGCCTTCCAGAGGCTTCTGCAGATGGAGCCATGAAAGCAGTCCCACATCCCCACGACACAGCTCATCACGCTGCAGAACACTTGCAATCGCACATCTCCACAGAAACCAGACATGGCTGGCTGACAGCAGCTGCGGCCTGGCCTCGCCTCGCTGGACCCCGCACCTGCCATCCCAGGCTACCCTCAACAGCCCCACCCTCGCCTACCGTGAGGCTCAGTGGTCTTTACCACGTCTCGATGCCCCTTCCCTCGTGGCTCATACTTCAGTATCATCAACCTCACCTAAAATGTCAAATCAGAAAAGAGGACAAACTCCGAAGAGAAAAATTGCATGAGCTATCCTCCTCATTTCGGACCTACCTACATCTTGAAGCAAACAGCATGACCTGGGCCTGAATGGAGTGTGGCTATGGCTGGGAGTTCTCCAGATGACCATTTGCATGAACCCGGCGCTTGGCAAGGAGCAGCAGGAGCGTGCGGGTCTGAGCCACGCTGCAGCAAATGCTTACCTAATTTACATTCTTACAGCCACCACCAGCCCACCTGCAAGACAACCATCCTGGGGCGGGGGACAGCCCAAGGCAGACCTAAGTGGAGTCTCAAGCGGGAGGCAACAACCACTGTCTAGCCCTTGGCAGGAGCACTGTGACCTCTCTCCACTCATCCTGCCCCTTACACAGAAGACGGGGGCGAAGGTCGCGGATGCTTGTGGGAATGTTTACTGAGATGTTTTTGCAATATTTCAGTTAAACCAGAAATATTGGGAACACTAAGCCCCACTGCCTATGCCTCTAGAAAGACAACCGCCAGCCCCTTGCTCTGGTGAGGGGGACTCACTCAGGAGAGCAGGGGACCATTTCCAGTCACAGAGTCTTCCATCTGGTCTCACACGTGCTGAGCGAGTGCTTTACAAGTAAACCATGCCCCGGCCCAATCGCAGGTCCTCAGAAGCTAAGGGGACCGTCCTGAGTTATACAGGTCACATCGCCCAATCGCAGATCCTCAGAATCTAAGGGGACCATCCTGAGTTACGCGGGTCACATCACCCAATCGCGGATCCTCAGAAGCTAAGGGGACCATCTTGAGTTGTGCGGGTCACACTGCCCAATCGCAGGTCCTCAGAAGCTAAGGGGACCCGTCCTGAGTTACACAGGTCACATCGCCCAATCGCAGATCCTCAGAATCTAAGGGGACTGTCCTGAGTTGTGCGGGTCACGTCGCCCAATCGCAGGTCCTCAGAAGCTAAGGGGACCGTCCTGAGTTATGCAGGTCACATTGCCCAATCGCAGGTCTTCAGAAGCTAAGGGGACCATCCTGAGTTGTGCAGGTCACATTGTCCGCCTGCAGGAATTCCTCAACCTTGCTTGCCTTCCTATGAGGCCGCCTGTGACACAAGGTGACACATGGAGCTCCTCCTCACTGTGCCTGTTCCCAGTGGTGGACGCTAGGCTGCTGGTTCTGGGGGCCTCTTCTTTCACATGCGAGGGCCCTGAGTCCGACTGGATGTCAGCAGAGTCGCATGCAGGGCAGCACTGGGCAGAACTCTCAGCAGCCCCTGTGGCCTCCACCTCTGGGTACTGCTGTGCATGGGCACTTGAGCGCCTTTCCTTTCCACCTGTTGACCCCCACCGCTTGGCTCTGAGTGCTGTGCCATTTTCGTAGACTTACAACTCTTCAGATGCGCTAGACGCTTTCTCTTTGTTATATCTGCTTCTGTGTCTCTTTTACCATTTCATTTTCCTCTAAGTTGAAAATTTTTACATAGTTGACTTTCGTAATGTTCCTCTCGGTCTGGGCTTCCGGGGCCTCATTTCAGAGGTCCTTTCTTTGCCAGGGCCCTGAACACTCGGTGCTGGCTGACTGCGTGGTGTGGGGAGGCTGAGTCCTGTCCCTGCAGCACAGTCAGCCACCTGGTAGAGGCTGACACAGTCCTGTGTGGCCATGAGGTTGCTCTGCTTGGGGGTCTCGGCCCTGACCTTCTCTCCAGGACGCATCTTGACGCAGTCCATTCTCTTCCCGACGAAAATGCCATGAATCCGAACATGAAGCCCCTGGCTGGCAGGGGCTCCCTCCCCCCACACTGAAGACAGTCGGGACATCTGCATGGCGGACTCTGGCTGTGGCTCAGGCCGGTGCCAGGACTGAGCTGGGGCCATGAGCGGCCTGCCTCCATGGACGTACTGGTGCTTTTCTCAAGGCTGGGACTGTTCTCTGAAACTGGTACGGGCCTCCAGGGACTGGACTGTTCTGAAGTGACTCTGGCTTCCTTGACTGGCTCTCTGCTGCCTCTCCTGCCCTTCCGCTCACATGCTCCACTCCCCAAAGCTAAACAGATGGGGCCGCCTAAGCTTAGCCTGCAGGGTGAGCAAACCCCTTCTCTTATGCCCCAGCCTTGGTTGTTCTGCTACAGCAACACACTGGACCAAGACACGGTGGCTGTAGAGGTCGACTCAGCCTGAATGGCCACCCGCGTGGGATCTGTGCTCTTCCCAGGCTGCTCTCTGCTCTGCTTCTGGGGTCCTGTGATGTGCACAGGGATGTCTTTGTCTGCACCTCCAAAATCTGCACCTTCAGTCTTTCCTAAGCTGGAGATTCTCCTGGCCGCAGCACCTCAGATGCTCCTGGGTGCATCCGCACCCTGCCCTTCACTCCACCTCCACCTGTCACGCTCTCTTTGCTTCCGTGGCTGTTTTCTAGAGTACACTCACCCGTCCAGTCACAAATTCCAACTTTAGCTGAATGGGATCTGCTGTTAAGCCCACACATGGACTTCCTCCTCCTATCTTCCACTTTGACAAGTTCTGTCTGATTTGCTTTCAAATTTCCTAGGTCATTTTTAATAGTCGGTGGTGCCTTGCTCAGGTATTTGGTTCCTTCCTTTAATCGAACTGTTCCAAGTGTCCGTCATTTACATTCTGTCACCTATGATCTCAACATCTCAGTTCTTAGAAGTTCTGCTGTCGTTTCTGCTGCCCATGGTGGGTTTTCCCTGTGGGTCATGTAGGTGATTTTAATCTAGGGAGTCCTAGGGCCCAGTGGGAGCTGGGGGTTGACCTGCAGGGCTCCCCGGGTTCATGAGTGCTCCCACCTTCAGGAGCGAGGTTGAAGTGCAGGCTCTCTGCTGCTTTCCGTATCAGCGGAGGCTCCTCCAGGCTGTGTGCTTCGGTTGCTACAACCCCACTGCCTGTGCCCCGTGTCACCCTGGAACTTGTAACAGCACAAAGCTCACGCTGCTTGCTGTGACCTGAGGAATAAATTGCTTGGCCTCTTCGGAAATATTCTGTGGGACAAAGAAAGGTTTGCCCCTGATGCCCAGCACGCTACGCTGCCTGCGTGGAGGCACCAAGCTCCTCATGTGAGGCTGAACAGAACAAACAATGAGGGAGCTGAGCCAAGAATGGAAGATGACCCAAAGCCCTGGGTGGCCTCAGACCACACACATGCTGCACTCTTCAGCTGAAGCTTTCCACGCCATGCAGCTGGAGTGGGCAGGCACGGGGTTGCACTTTGGGACTTCTAGCCATCCTAACCCAAGGTATCAGACAGGCCAGCTCCGCAAGTAGAGCATCGGGTGCTTTCCTCATTACCAGCGGTCCCATCTCAACTCCACACCCAGGTACATGCTGTTCTGCTGGTGCCAGAGGCTACCCAGGGCTCTGGGTTGTTTTCCAGTCTAGGTGCAACCCCCTCTTCATTTGTGGCCCTTGCAAGCCCCTTGCACCGTGCCCTGCACTGCTGGTGTCTATGTGAAGGGCTTCCAGAGTATGTCTTGTCACCGTGCCCAGCAGCAGAACTCTGCTCACCTGAATCCCCAACAGAAATTCCACACAGGCCAGGCAGAGTGGTGCATGCCTGCAAACCCAGCTACCCAGGAGGCTGAGGCAGGAGGATTGCAAGTTAAGCCAGCATAGAAAACTCAGACTTTGCCCCTAAATAAAAATATAAAAAAGGGCTGGGGGTATATAGCTCAGTGGCAGAGCACTTGCCTAGTATGTGTGAGGCCCTAGGTTCCATCCCCAACACTAGGGGCAGAGGAGAAACTATACAGATGATGTTAAGATAAAGTTGCCAAAAACATACAGTAGAGAAAAGACAGGCTCTTTAATAACTGATGCTGGGAAAACAGGTCATCCACATGCAGAAAAGTGAAACTAGATCTTATCTCTCACCCTGCACAGAAATCAGAATGAACCAAAGACCTTGGAATTAGACCAGAAATCATGTAACTCCTGGAAGAAAATGCAGGGTCAACACTCAAGCTTATAGACATAGGCAACGTCTTCTAGGACCCCTAAAGCTCAGGCCAAGGGTTAATAAACGAGATGGCACCAAACTAAAAACTTCCGCATGGCAAAGGAAACAATTAGGAATGTGAAGAGGGAAGCCACAAAATGGGAGAAAATCTTTGCTAGCTGCGCTTCCGACAGAGGATTCGTATCTAAAATGCATAAAAGAGCTCAAAAAATTTTATGCTAAAAAAAAAATCAAGTACCCCATTAATAAATGGGAAAATGAATTGAATGGACACTTCTCAATAGAAAAAATACAAACATCCAACAAACACATGAAAAAATTTCAACATCATGAGCAATTAGGGAAATCCAAACCAAAACTACACTGAAATCTCCTGTCTCACCAGTCAGAGTGGCAGCCATCAAGAATACAAATAATGGATAAGTGCTGAGAGGATGGGGGAAAGGGAGCACTTTTACGCTGCTGGTGGGACTCTCAACTGGTACGACCACTATGGAAATCAGTGTGCAGGTTCCTAGAAGGCTAGGCGTGGGACCACCACGTGACCCAGCTATGCCACTTCTTGGTATTCACCCTCGAGAATTAAAGTCCTCTTACTACAGTGACTCATGCATATCCATGTTTATGGCCGCACAGTTCACAGCAGCTGAACTACGGAAGCAGCCTGGGTGGCCATCACCAGATGAATGGTGAAGAAAATGTGGCATACGCACACAAGAGTTTTATTCAAGAAGAAAATAATGCAACTAGAGACCATCGCGTTAAGTGAAATAAGCCAAACCCACAAGGTCAAGGGTCCTGTGTTTTCTCTCGTATGCGGAAGCCAGAGAGGAAAAAAGGAAAAGAAAGGAGGGGGTGGATCTCAAGAAAAACTAAGGGAGATCAGTAGAGGAAAGGGACCCAGGCGTGGGAGGGGAAGGGCTGGGGAGGGATGTTGGCCAAATTACACTGTTACACTGTGTGCGTGTCCGAATACTCAAGAACAAATCCCATCAAGTACAACTATAATGCACAGTAAAAAGCATGGGAAAAAAAAGATGACAGAAGATAATCTTCCATCATCTGAATGTGAGTTTTTTTTTTTTTTTGGTAATAACACCTAGCTCCCAAAGATGATCCTAAAAATAGTGCCACCTTTAAAGAATGTGCATGAAGTAAGCTAGGGAGGCCCCAGTGTCCCACATGCTCTAGTAACTGCACCTGGGAGCAGCAGGCCTAGCCGCGTGCACTCTGGCATCCCCTTCCACTTCTCTCCAAGTGCAAAGGCCACCATGGCCGTGCCACCTGAGTGGGTGCCCTCCTCTGTTTGCTCACTTTGGACGTGGTGAAAAGCAAGGAACAGGTCACCACTGAGCCTCTGCATGCCCCCGGCAGCTCTGCGCTGTAGCACCCTTCACTGTGCTCAGATGGCTCCGGGGATACAGGCTCACCTGTCACAGCCATTCCAGCAGCACTCGAACTTGTCGAAGATGCAGTCATTCTCGTAGAGGGAGCAGAGCTTGCTCCGCAAGTACTCGTGCACCTGGTGGGTCTCCACAGGCCTGCTCTCCATGTTGAGGTCCCACACCTTCACCGACAGGTAGTCTCTGGTCATCATGTACCGACCGCTGTGGCTGAATTTGACGTCAGAGATGGAGGAAATGATCTCTGAGAAGAAGGACCTACTGCTGGGATCTTCTGGCTCTTCAAAAACTGTGCAAAAAAAAAAAAAAAAATATATATATATATATATATATATTTAGCTTCTGCTTTGTAGCAGAAGACCAATCGTTTTAGGTTCAGGAAGACTCGGCCCCTCAGCGACTCTGCTGCCTTGTCTGGCTTCACAGCTGCTGACAGACACTCCACCAGCACCAACCTGGAGCAGATGCTGAGCCAGAACCTTGGGGGCAAGGCCTGAGAGCGCATGCCACAATCTGTCCTGTCCATGTCTGTCACGGAAGACGCTATCGCAGTCATGGTGCTCCGGACCCCTCTTCAGGGACGAAGGCTGGCAACTCCACGGGACTGACCACCTTTCAAGCTGCAGCACGGCGCTTGAAGACTGCTGCTACTGCTGCTTTGGTGCTGGGGATCAAACCCAGGGGTGCTCTACTACTGAGCCACAGCCCCAGACCTTCTCTAGAGACAGGATCTTGTTAAGTTGCTGAGGCTGGCCTTGAGCTTGAGACACTCCTGTCTCAGCCTCCCAAGTGCTTGGGACTCCATGCCTGGCTGGAGGTCCAGATCTGAACCATCACCATGGTCACGGTCTAACTGTCAAGGCTCTCCAGGCTTCCTCTAGAAAAACGTGACATAGTTCCCTCCACCTGCCCCACCAGAGAGAGGTGCACCTGGCCCTCTGGACCACAGAGGCCCTGTGCTCAGGATGCCTCAGGCCAGGGCTGTGCTCGTTGTGAGGTGTGCTGGTTTCCCTGCTTCTTCCCACATAGGAACCTGTAACATGAGGCCAGCTAGCATCAGCAGCCAGCACTTCCTCAACTAAGTCACTCTGATGGAAATAAAGCCAGTCTTGGACTTTGACTGAAGAACATGGTTCTTCACTGCTGGCTCTCTAACAGCAGCACTCAGGAAAGGGGGCAGCAGAGGCTGCTGAGAAGGGGCTCGGGAGCGTACTTCCTCAAGGTGCTGCAGGGCTGCTGTGGCTGCATCAGCAGTGACACACTGGAGTGGCTAGCTGGTGACTTCACTGTTAAAAGAGACAGTGCCACAGGACCTGAAAAACCACAGGCATTCTGGGAAGCATGTCAGTATACCGGTTTCCATTTCCCAGAGCACCATGACATGGACTCTGTCTCTAACTCCTGGTCTCATCTGAGCCTCCTATCTCAGCCTCCTGTGAAGCTGGGACTGCAGGCACGTACCACCATGCCCACTAGGCCCAGTCATTATGACTGAAGATGAAAACAAAACCAAACTTTCCTCACCTAGCAGGGGCTTCCGGGCTAGACATCCCCCTCAGGGAAATGCCTTCAGAGGGAGCAGAGCTCCATGTGAGCAGGCCAAATGCACTCTGGTGGCCTCAGCCTAGACCCCTATGCATGAAAGCAGAGGCCACAAATGGTACCCCACTGGGCCCCACTTGGGAAGAGCTGAGATGAGGCAGAGGCTCAGGAGAGAGGCAGACTGCTAGCACTAACAGCACTGGCCTCGTGATGTTCAGTCACCTGAGAGCAGCAGGACCCCAAGGCTCCCTCTCGCAAGCAATGGCCAGGATGGAGCCCCCTTGGGGCTCCCTCACAGAGACGGGCCTGGAACATAGGACTCAAAAGAGGCACTTACACTTGGAGTGCCTGTCGCACAGGGCAGAGGAGCGCATGTCGCACAGCCGGATGGTCCCTTTGCTGCTGCTGTAGACAAACACGTTGCACTGGTGTGGGTGGAACTCGGCGGCCGTGATGACTTCCGTCAGCTCCTCCATGTTGGCTGGCTTGATGTCCACGATGTCTGGAGAGAGGCGTTAAGGCACAGCTGGCTGACGGGTGAGCTACAGCCACCAAGAGATGTGGACACCCACGCAGGAAGGCTAGGAGGGTGGAGGTCAAGGAGGCCCACCATAGAGGTGAAGACGTGGACTCTCATGCTGGGAGGCTAGGAGGGCAGAGGTCAAGGAGGCCCATCAAGAGAAGAGAGGTGTGGACACCCACATAGGGAGGCTAGGAGGGCGGAGGTCGAGGCCAAGCACACATATCGCATTTCCAAGGAGCACAGTGAGAAGCAGCTCCAGGTGGGTGTGGCAATCACCACAGGGCGCTCAGCCACAGGTCAATGTGGAGACAAACCCCACTTTCTCCCTGCTGCTGCTACTACTACTGTCCCACAAAGCCCCCATCACAGAGGGGACACATCAACACTCCATCCCAAGTCATCGCAGAGTAGAACACTGCTGTCGACTAAGAGCTCGCTGAGTGGCCAGCATAATGCCAACAGGGTAGGCTGCCAAGCACCAAAATCAGTACCCCCAGAAAAACGGGCGGGCAGGAGTTCCCTGGGCCAGGCTGGAACAGAGGACCAGAGTCACTTCCAGCTGAGACAAGGAAGAGCACACAGGAACTCAGTCTGCAGCTCGCTGCTGGAGGCCAGAAGGGGGAGCAGCGTCCAGAGAGCCTGCAGACAACCAAGCCATGCTGCTGGGCACCAGGCTGGCACGTGCGTTGGCAGCAGCAAAGGAGGGTATCCTGCCGGGCCTGGTGACCCCTGAGTTCAGGAGGCAGAGCAGGAGAATCGGAAAGCTGAGGCTGCTCGCATTCGCAAGGCAATTGGACATCAAGGGCCCTGGAGACCTCCCAGGAAGACTCGGGTGAGGGCTGAGTCACATCGGCACCGAAGCAGCACCAGGGCCGGGCACGAGCCATCACTACCCAACAGGCACATGGTGCCCTGCACTCCTGGTTGCCACAGGCAGGCTCTGGACAGTTTGCCGAGGGCATGAGCACAAGGGTCATGCAGGGGACGCCCTCTCAGCAGCCCAAGGCAGGATGTGGTAAGCCACCAAGAGTGCAGACTCCTCACAGGGCTGACAGGGCTGAGCATCACTGTGATCCAAGTCTCCTATTCTTGCCTGTCTGTAAATTTAGAGGAAATACTAAACACTGATTGTCCAAACACACCGTTTAACACTGCCTGACTGACGGGCAGGCTGTGGGCCTCAGGTCAACCCCCAACACAGAACCCCCCGCCAAGTAGGAAGAGGTTAGTAGGAGACCTCACATCCAGGCTATTGGGCAGCGCACCGTGTTCAGAAGATCAGAGACCCGAGAGCAGACGCGCACCGGAAAAGGCTGAGCAAGGGCGTGAGGGAAGGATACTGAAACTCCTGTCTGTGATTTCTAAATGCCACAGGTTAATTCTCAGGTCATCTGCAGAAAGATACGTTTCATGATCACTATTTACTGAAATGGAATTTATATGATACGTATGAGCATTTGCAAAAACTCGTCGTGGGCTTGCTTCTACCATGAGGTCCATGGGCTTCAATATGGGAACCTAGAAATGGAAGGAAATAGGAATTCAAAACAAGCGTCTTGGCAGCGACAGATTCAAGGGTGTGCAGCACACCCCAAGTAACCAGCTGGCAGAACTGCAGCTGGGGGTAGAACAATGCTGTCTTCCCCAAGGCCAGCAGGGCTGTCCTCTGTGGACGCTGACCCCTTCTTGCTGCCTCTAACCCCCTCCCTCCAGGGCATCTGGTGGCCATCGCCCAGGCATGCCCAGCACCCCATGGCGGGTGGTGGGGACCCTCCCTGCACCTGCTCCTTGTGGCTGGAGCGCACAGGTGGGTCTCTGGGAGGGCTGTGTGTGCAGGGTGCTGGCACGGTGCAGGGGGGCACCCAGGAGTGGAGGACGCTCCGTTTCTTGATCTGGAAATAGCTCTAAGGAACAAGTAGTCTACGCATCTGAGGGCTAGTCACCTGCATGGGAGCTGCATTCCTGAGCATACATCTCACACTTCACTGAAGGGCACTTCCCCACACCTGTGCCAAGCACTGTGGCTGGGGGCTCCAGGAAATGGCCTGAACTTCACCAACCTCAACAATCAAAACAAAAACCCAGGCATGGTATTTCGGTTCTCCTGGTAACTAGACACCAGAGGGGAGCCTTGAAGGCAGGAAGAAATCTCATCTGCCTCTACTCTGGCCAAATTCTGTAAAAATGACCAGGGAAGCTGGGTGCAGTGGTGCATGCCTATAATCCCAACAACTCGGGAGGCTGAGGCAGGAGAACTGCAAGTTCAAAGCCAGCCTCAGCATCTTAGTGAGACCCTGTCTCAAAATAAAAAATAAAAAAAAGGGCTGGGGATGTGGCTCAGCGGTACAGTGCCCTTGGGTGCATTTCCTGGGAGCAGAAGAGTCAACTCTACCATGCGCAGGACTAAACCACATCAGCCACCATCCTCTGACAAGCCTCTAATCAGAATGCTCAGGGTTCCTCTTTTAATCAAAGCCCTTTCCTAGCACTAAAATAAAGAGAAAAAAAATTAAAACCAGCAACATTTCTGGCCCCTGCCCAGGCAGGCTCAGTCACGGTAACAAGTCCTCTGTGACACTCAAGTACAGACCTCAGTCCACAATCACCTGCCCTGACCCCACCTCCTCAAGCTGTGGCCAGCTGCACTGGTCAGCTTTCTGTGGACTGCTCGTAGATTGGCTTCATTTAGGCTAGTGCTGTTGAAGGAGCCTGGGACAAACCCACCCTGGGGTCTGACACCAGCACGTGAGCCCACAGGGTTTGGACCAGGAGGAACTGAATTCCTGAGACAGGGCTGTGTGCACACATGGAGCCGGCCTGTTTCACAAGGCCGACGGCACCAGTGTGACCTTCACCACATACGATTTGCAGAAATTCAAAGACATGGGTGCAGCAGCATGGTGGATCTGACATCACCTAGGTTCCCATAAACCGATCCAAAAGAGCAACACTACCTTTCCCAGCCTCACCAAAGCCCCTAATCATGGTGACACCATCCCACGCAGGGAGCCATTCCTTGCAGGTAGGGACGGCCTCACTGCTGTGTCACTGCCTTCCTAGGGCAGCTCAAGGAGCAGCCTTAGGACAGGCCATGTCTACTCTGGGCTGCAGGTGTGCCAGTGGGGCCTGGGGTAGGCAGCTGTGTACAGTACCCTAGACCACAGGTTGGAACGTGCTAACTAATCTTTCCTTGTTAAACAGGAGTGCAACCAGGGCTTGAACCTCACTGAGAAATCAGCCAACCAATGTTTCTCCCCAATACCCTGCTGAGACCCATCCCCGGCAGCACATCCCCTGTCTCACCAGACTCATCTGGGCTGAGTCCAGAGTGCGTAGGCCCTTTTCTTACTTCAGCTTATATATGACACCACCAGGCCAGACCAATCAGACACTGAAATCTTTAAGTTTTACCCAACTACACTGATGACAAAATACGAAAACATCTGGTATAAGAAGTGAAGAAATACAGTCACTTCACACTACATATGGGGGTACCAGAAAGGAAGTGGGAGAATCTGACAATCAAAAGTAATGAAGCCCATGGGCACCCAGAAGAGCACAATGTGCCTGGGCTCCCTAAGCAGACATCCTCATGCAGCTTGTTGGTCCCAGTCCACCTCCAACCTGCCACCCCCAGTCCACCTTCCAACCTGCCACCCCCAGTCCACCTTCCAACCTGCCACCCCCAGTCCACCTTCCAACCTGCCACCTGAACTATCTGCACCTCTGCCCTGGCGCCTTAGCTGTACTTTCTGAGGACAATGTGTGGCTTCAGAGGGCAGGGCAATGCGCTGGGCACACCTACCCGAAGGGCTGTGATCCTGAATGGGTCTCGAAGCCGTCCATCTTCATCTTTCAAGTTATAGCCTTCAGCTCTTTTATCCCGTTCACTTATTTTCCATAATTTAATAGTTTTATCTGAAAATAAAAACCTCATTCTTCATGTTAAAATAAAAACCATAATATGTACCACTATTACTTAAGAATTACACTAGAAAACTGAGGTTCTGTTGGTGTCTAAGCTGGGGTCTTTGAATACAAACATTTCCAATTACAGATGAGTATTTTGCTTTGTGAACTAATGACATAGATTTACACGCAGAGAAGAGAATGCAATGCTGGTTCATGGGGGCAATACTTGGAATTTTCAACCTATCACTTGCTACCACAGCTGATAATCCACTCTCCTGCAAGTTTTAGCCAGACAATTTGTAGCATGACTTAGAAAAAGAAATCCACACATACAGAAAGTGAAAAACCAAACCTTGAGTCAAGCAGCCACTCAGGAGAGCAACTTCTTACCATTTGTAGACAGCAGAAAATGTGCAGCATTCTGTTGTGGCAGCCACCTGATCTTATTAATTTTTTCCTCAATTTCTAGACTTTTCAAATAGTCAAACTCTGGTTCATGACTTTGAAAGGTACTGTAAACATTATATTCTCCCCTGGAATGAGGGCGGATTTTATTCTGCAAGAAAACACAACAATTATTTTAGTGAATAAAGTGCAGTGCAGAGAAAACTTTAGTACTACAAATTTGAATATCAAGCGTTCACACACATTTTTAAAAGTGGCACATGCCTGTAATTCCAGCAAATCTGTGGCTGCAGCAGAAGGATCATATATTCAAAGCCAGCCTCAGCAATTTTGCAAGCCCTGTCTCAGAATTTTAAAAAGGGCTAGGGTTATAGCCCTGTGGTAAAGTGCCAATGAGATCAATCCTCAGTATGGGGGGTGATGAAAATCCTGGGTCTAAAAAAATCTCAAACAGATGAAACTCTGCATTAATGTACTCAGAAAAAACAAACAGGCATTTCCCAGCCCTTTTATTCCAGTTACATTGTCGACTATCTCCCCAGATCCCTCCCTCTCTCTCACCTCCTCCCCCCAACATACCTGTATCTCCTAGACTGTGTGCTGTTACAACCTTGGCGGGTCTAGTACACGAGTCTGACCACCTTTTACCCAAGCCGGAATTTGGCTCTAGCTTTTACAAATGAGGGAAAACATTTGACCTTTGAGTCTCTGGGTTTGGCTAATTTTGCTCAGCATGATTTCTTCCACTGCCATCCATTTACCTTCAATGGATGCAGTATCATTGTTTCTAAAAGCTGAGAAAACTCCACTGTACATATACACCAGAGCTTTTGGATCCATTCATCCAGTGAGGGGCATCCGGGTTGGTTCCATAATTTAGCTACTGTAAATTGAGCTGCTATGAACATAGATTTTACTGTGTCACTGTAATGTACTGATTCTAATTCTGGGAAAATACCCAGAGGAGGGATAGCTGGGTTGTACAGTGGATCCATCCCCCTTTCTGAGTATTCTCCACACTACTATCCAGAGGGTCTGTACTAGTCTGCAGTTCCACCAACAGTGTGCTAGTGTTCCTATCTCCCCACAACCCCTCTAGCATCTGTTATTGTTTATAATCTTCATCTCTGCCCATCTGAATGGAATGAGGTGAGATCTTAATGTAGTTTTGATTTGTGTTTCTCTGATTACTAGTGGTTCAGAACACTTTCTCATGTATTCATTGGGTTGCTCGATTTCCTCTGTTGAGAAGTTTCTGTTTAGCTCTCTGGCCCATTTATTAATTGGATTGCTTGTGTTTTTAATATCCAGTTTTTTTCTTTGTAAATTTTGGATATTAGTCCCTGTAGGCCATGAATAGCGCTCCTTCTGTGGGTTCTCTCTTGACAATTCTGACTGTTTAGCTGAGCAAAAGCTTTTTAACTTAATGGCATCCCACTCATTGATTCTTGATTTTAATTCTAATGCTTTGGGAGTCTTGGTGAGAAAGTTATTGTCTTTTCCCACATGCTGGCGTGTTGGTCCTAATTTTTCTTCTAGCAGTTGATGGTAGCTGGTTTAATTCCTAGTTCCTTGATTCATTTTGATTTGATTTTTGTGCAAAGTGAGAGACAAGGAACTAATTTCAGTTTTCTGCAAATGCTTGTCCAGTTTGTCTAGCTCCATTTGTTGAATAGGCTGTCATTCCTCCATGTTATAATTTGACCTCCTTTCTCAAATATCAGACATTTAAAGACTTGTGAGTTTGCCTCAGAGTCTTCTCTTCCATTGGTCTTCATTTCTATTTTGATACCAGTACCATGCTGTTTTTGTTACAACAGCTCTATAGTACAATCTTAGATCTGGTATTGCGAATCCACCTGTTTCTTCTTGCTTAGTAATGTTTTGGCTATTCTGGTTTCCTGTTGTTCCAAATGAATTTGAGAATTGCTTTTTCTATATCTGTAAAGAATGACATTGATATCTTTTTTTTAATTTTTTAAAGAGGGACAGTGAGAGAGAAACAATTTTATTTAATTTTTCACGTGGCTTGCATTGCTCCAAGACTTCGTTGTGTATGTGGTGCTGGGGTTTGAACTTGTGTACTCGTGCATGCTGGGCAAGTGCCATAACAGCTGAGCCACCGCTCCAGCCCTGACATTGATATATTGATGGGGAATGCACTGAATATGTATAGTGATTTTGGCGGAATGGCCATTTTAATAATATTAATTCTGCCTAACCTTTCCATCTTCTCAGGTCTTCTTCAATTTCTTTCTTCAATGTCTGATAATTTTCATCGTAGAGGTCTTTTACTTCCCTTGTTAGTATTTTTTTCTTTTTGAGGATACTGTGAATGGGAACAATTTCCTGATCAACAAATCTTTATGTCAAGATGGATCCTTCTTTGTATTTCCCAATTATGATCAAATATTATGAGAAGACATCTCCTCAAACCACCTGAACCTCTCCACTGCCCTGATCATGATGTCCTGGGCATCCTCTAAATTCAGTGCTCACCAGCAGGAGCTAGGAGGCCCCCTCCCTACGTGCCTCTCCTCAGTGGGCTGTGTTAGAGGTTAACGCCATTCAATTCTCCCTCCTCGCCATTCCCCATTCCTCTAGAAAGTAGCCCAGCCCACCAACTGACAGCTTTAACTTACAAAGGGGAAGAGTAAAGTTCCATCTGCACCATCGAGTTAGTCCCATGCCTAAGACGTTCCTCCCCCAAGAAAAACCAGCAGAACATTGACAAATCAGCACTGCCTGCTGCCCTGCCCACTCCAACCAGGAGCCAGAACATCTTAGTCCCTTCCTAGACCCTCCATGTGCCGCCAAAGCCCAAGATGGCCCAGCAGTCTCAAGGTCCTAAGGGGAGACCTCCCCACCCTATCCAGGGGGCTGGTGCAGAGCTGCTGATGCAGGCGACAGGAAGGGGTGCTGGGTACAAAGCACACTCTGTTTCTGGACAGGTGATTTCCGCTTTAGCTATAGGAAGTACTCACACCTGATACTGCAAGGGTGGAGCTATGTGCTGGGCAGAACGCAGAGACACACCCATAGACACAGCTGGCCTGCAAGACCACAGAGAGAGGGCTCCCCACTTGAGACAGCTCTGCTCCCTGCTGCTGGCCTTCCTGAGGTCAGAGTGTCCTGACAGCTCCCTAGTAGAGTGGCCTGATGCCTACTGGAAACAGGGCTGCACACGAAGACCAGCATGTACAGAGGCCTGGGGTGTCGTGGCTGTCACCAGGCACCCTGCACAGCAGATAACAGCCCTGCTGCCTTCCTGGTCACCATGAACTCTGCTGAAGCCACAGGAAATGACAGGGCAGGGGGTGGGGTGGGGGATGCAAGGCCTGGTCCTGTTTCCAGAACTCCCCATCCAAGGCAGAAGCCAGCTCTTACACCCAGTGCCCAGGGCCCCTGTGGGCTCCGTCCATGGCCCAAGAGGCCTCCATCGTCTTAGCACTCTTCACCTGCGTGGACAGAACCCACACCCCACCCACTCCTGAGGCCAGTGCTTTGTGGACGGCAGGACAGCACAGGCTGCCACGGCAGCTGCCTCCCGCACAAAAGCACCACATTCCCACCCCTGTCCTCCGCCCCTCCCGCATCTGGTGCTCGCTCTGGATTCTCCCACTGTAGGGGAGGGCATCAGGCGCTCCAGGGCCTGCTCTCCTTGCTCTCCAGTGAGAAGCAGCTCTCCTCGCGAGGGAACTGACTGTAAAGGAAATTCTGTACTGAGAAAACAGTGCTGCTTCCTTTCTTGTAAGTGATATGAAGGGTTCAAACACTTCATTTGGTCTGAGGATTGTAAATTACTGACCTCTTGTTCCCGCTGAAAAATAACAACTCTGCCGCCCTTGTCTCCTGTTGCGAGAAGATCTCCAGAGTAATTAAATTCAACCGTTGAAATGATGTCAGCTGTCGATAAAATACAGAAGAAATCACAGATGATGCTTCTGGGAGAAGTCACAGGAACCAGAGAATACATGCAACACTTTCTCCCTGAATACAGTCAAAGTGTCATGGCCAACTTAATGCCCAAGTGGCTGCAGCCTGGCTTTGGGACACACAGCCACCAGCAGCACAAGTGTGCATCTGACTCCACTGACCCAATGCCCATGCTTTGCTGCACCAGGATCTCTCTATGTAGACTGTGCTAATTTAAGAGAACAGAACAGAAATCTAGAAAATTGATTTCTATAAGGCAAATAAAATAAAAAGCCTGGTTGATGCTAGAAGCATGTTGCCTGATTTTATGAAGCATGACCGATGCTGATTTTTAAGAGAGGACTCTTACTCAGCACTAATACAAGTATTTTAAAGTCCAAGTCTCACTGGTAATGAGATCACCACCATAAAAAGAGGCAATCACTAGATCCTTGAGGCTTTGACACCACGACGCAGGACCCTGCACACCAGCTCCGACGTGCCAGGCTCCAGCCAGCACTGGGTGCACCCTCAGCTTTGAGGCAAGGGGGCCTGCACTCGAGATGGACTATCAGATCAAGAAAGACACTGCAGGCCCCTGCCTCTGCAGGTGGACTGTCTCTCCACTGTGTCCAGGTCTGGACATGTCCTGTGGCCATCGCTGGACCTCCAACTGGCCAGTAGTGCTGCAGTCTCAGGAAGGGCTGGGCTGCTGGAACCCTGGCTGCCAGGTCCTGATGCAGAAGGTGTGCAGGGGTCACCAGGACATCGCCAAAGCTGCAACCTTTTAAAGACAAAGCTAATACAGCACTGCTGGCTACCGGAAGCACTGTCTATTAACAATTATAAAATGGACCCAGAGGCTAAGACTACTGAAGAACCCCTTCCAGTTCTTAGAGGTCTGCACCAGCACAGAAGTCAAACACTCAACTTGAGACAGCTTCATAGATCCAGGGAAAGATCAGCTACTCTTATTGGAGGCATCGGCCTTTTTTTTCCAGGGTTAGGAACCGAACCCAGGCCTCAGGCATGCTAGGTGAGCCCTCCACCCCAGAGCTATACTCTCAGCCCATCACTTTCCAAATTACTCTAAATAGACTAATTTGCTTAAATGAAACTAAAATTTCTGTATAGGATTAAAAGAGAACAAATCTATGTAATTTATACCCAGAAGATATACAATATCATATAATTAATGGTGTTCTAGCTGTCGGTGATTTTCAAACAATTAAAAAGGACCAAATCTTTTACAAGAGAAACTCCCAAGGCTGCCATTGCTGAGAAATATTTCCACGAAGCCACGTAAATACGTATAGGGCCTGAAACTAGAAATGCTCTCTGTAGGCAAGGTCTAAAACCAAAATAAACGCACAAACTACATGCCAACCAATCAGAAGACCTGTAAGAGGCCACTTTTCATTTATGGGTTTGATCGACTGGACATTGCCTTACAGAATGCAGCAGGCCCTGAAGAGGGCACTGTGCTGGGTACTCAAAACCACCAAGTACTTTGAGGTGAGTCAATTCTGCCTGTTTCTCTCCACCCGGCATGACCGCCAGTCCCCAGGTGACACTAGGTCCACTCAGAGGGCAGTAAGACACTTGTCTGGCCAATGCCAAAGTTCCTCCAAAATGTTCAGATCACATCAGAACCATGACCATCCCAGCACCCTGCGGGCCACCTTGGACCTCCAGCTGAGTGTGGACCGTGCAGGCATTCACATCCCTTCCCAGTCCAGCTGTCAAGAGAAAGTTGAAGGCACGCGGTGCAGAGGCTCCTTGCGGCAACTGCCAGGCAGGAGGTCTGCACAGACACCCCCAGCCTCCCCCATCCCCAGTGGGGTGGGGACAGAGGCCCTGTGTTTCCTGCTGCTCAGAGCTGGCAGCTAGGAGTTCAGCAGCACCCTGAGACTCCTCTGAAATGTAAAGCCCAAGAGAAGCAGCCCCAATCTACAAACCTGCCTGCCTCACAAGGACACCCTAGGCAACACAGGATGGAGACAAACACTGATATCCTGGCCAGATGGATGCTGGCACAGCATCAGCTGCCCCTGGGGCTACCTCAGCTACTGCGGCCAAGGGCTCCTGGAGGCCACGCAGCCTGCTGCCAGAAAGGAAATGGGGAGCAACATCAAGGAAAAGAGCAAGAGGAAAAGACAGCCCGGGCGGGTTTCAGCGGCCATCACCCAGCTCACAAGCTCCACAAGACAAGAGGAGGAAGGAAAAATAGCTCAGGCTAAACCAGAGTCTTCTGGGCCGAGCACAAGGCCCCCAGCTGGCTTAGATGAGCTCTGGGTTCACTGAAGAGCTGCCTGGTCAGGACACCAATCCCCAACCTCAACAACCGTTCTCGGAGAAACCTGGGTAAGCCGCAATAGCACACC
The DNA here is from genome assembly GCA_004027875.1 of Aplodontia rufa. Lineage (NCBI taxonomy): Eukaryota > Metazoa > Chordata > Mammalia > Rodentia > Aplodontiidae > Aplodontia > Aplodontia rufa. The sequence continues at coordinate 152,030 of PVKS010000948.1, forward strand.
AAGAAGCAGGACACAGAAAATGCACAAACGCCAAGTTTATTGTTTATAAAGTAGCAGTGACCAATCAAGAACACGATTTCACTTACATTATCTTCAAAAGAATAAAATTCTAATGAATAAATTTAATCAAAGAACCACAAGATTTGTACCATGGAAACTCCAAAATACTATATATTTTAAAGAAAATCTGAATAAGTAGAAAGGCATCCATCCAGCCCATGTTCACAGATTGGAAAGCCCGCTGCTGCCTTTGTGCAGAAAGTGGTAAGCTAATCCTAAAATGTGTATTAAATGCAAGGGATCTTTAAAAACAACACGGTTAGAGAAATCACACTTTCTGATTTCAAAACTTGCTATAAAGCTACAAGAAGTAAGACAGTATGGGCTGGCACAAGGATGGACATGTGATTTCCAGCAGAACTGCCAGGACACTTCAACAGGAAAACGGTCTTTCAACGACTGGAGCTTGAGCAGCCAAGCACCCACAGGCAAAGAAAGAAGCCACAAGTCACTCATCACGCACAAATCATACACACGATTACACACAACACGCACAAGTGCATTGTAAAAGTGTTTCGAAGTCTTAAACATAAGCACTGAAGCTATAAAACTCAGGTAAAATACAAGAAAATTCTGAGATCTTTCAATAGGCAAAGGTTTCTTAAATATGACACTAACAGCACGAGCAACAAAGGAAAAAGAGATAACCTGGACATCATCAAAATTAAAATTCTTGTGTGTGGAAGGACAACAGCGAAAGGAAAGGGCCTCTCTGTCCACTGTACAAATGTTCACGAGGAGGAGGCGGCGGCGGGAGGAGAGGCAGCAAGGCTGTTCTTACTGCTTCATTAGAAACTGGTAGTCACATCATTTCACTACCACAAGTCCTGTCTGACTGAAGGCAGCAGACTTCAAAATGCAGGAAACCACATGTATCCTCTAAGTCCACCACAGACTTAAACACGTTCCCAGGAAAATCTGATTTATACAAAATGTTCCGCACTACTTCACCCCACCCTGTGCTGAGAAGGAAGCCTTTATCAAAAAGGCTTTCTGGCTGAATATACTGCCCTTCCTGTCAATCATCAACATGACCTGAATTAGTGCAAAGAGACTGCACCTTGAATTCCGAGCGTGGAGAACCGGGAGCAGCTGCCCAGTCAGATCCACAGGCAGGTCAGTGTCTGCAGCACAGCCGTGCTCCTGAGGCCTTCCAACAGAACACCGGCTGGCCTGCACTGCCTCCAGCCCACACCTCGCCCTGCAGTCAGTGACCTGCCCTCCAAACACAGATGCAACAGTCCTCTGCTCTCGGTGCCCATGGCTTTCTCTGGCCCATTGCCCAGGCCCATCTGGTTTTGTTCTGCTTCAATCCCTGCCATGTTCTCTGCCTCTCCCTACCACGATGCCCACATCTGAGTGCAGAGTCCAGGGCAGCTCTTGACTGCTTCTGAGTCCCGTTCTGCAGATTGCTGAAGTCTTGGCAGTGTTGTGCTGCAGAACCTCTGCCCTGGTCCTGGTCAGTACTGTGCCGCAGCACCTCTGCCCTGGTCCGGGGCAGCATGCACAGCTGGCACTTCCAGAAGGCTTAGCCCTCTCCCCTACACACCCAGGCCACCAACACATGGGGAGCCCCAGGCACTTCAGACTCAGCAGCAGAAAGGCTGTGACAAGCATTTCTTCACTATGTAGAAGGATCATCACTTTTGAAAACTGGTACCAAAGTGGGAAGAATTTATCTCATCATCTGGGTAATATTAGAAAACCAGAGCTGCTGGACTCTCCCTCCTCCAACTCCAGCTCTGATGAGCGTTCATCAGAAACACATGCAGCCCTAAACCCCTCCTCACACCAACTGAACGCTTAAATACACGAACACAAACCTGTAAAAACTCAGGTTCCAAAAACAAACTGCAGCGGGCAAGCTGATCTCATGAGTGGCAAAGCTATCAGGCAGAAAGCGAAGCAAGTGTGTTATCAATCTTCAGCAACAGTTACCAATTTGCAGTTTATTATCACTTAGTCTAGAAAAACAAAACTGTAACAAGCTGGGTGAGTTCCCTCAATGCATACAAATAATTCAATTTCCAAGTGGCTTTTCAGGAACACATTCTTCATTTTGAGAATATATTTAACAAGCATAAACGAGCAAAGGCAACATAAACAACAACAAGTAGGCTGAAAACACCATCGCCTACCTTAGAGACCCACATCCACCTCTGCCATGAAAGAGCAGATCAGAATCAGACTGCGAGGCCTATTACAATTCTGGGTGGGCCTGGAGGACAACAGAAAGAGCCAAGTTGGGTTGCGGGGATGCTCATTTTTGGGTTCCACTTACATGAGGTCCCTAGAAAAAGCAAATGCACAGAGACAGGAGTGGCAGCTGCCACAGTGAAGGGGGGAGAAAAAGGGGTTATCACTCAGCGGACACCAGGTTTCTTCAGGGGCGGTGACAGTCACAACTTGGTGAACGATCTGACATGGCGCTACGCTTCACCAACACTTAAAGTGGCAGCTATGCTGTATACACTTCACCCCTGAAAATTCCTAGACCTAGAAACCCACAGCGCAACTGAGGTTCCTCTCGGGACATCAGGAAAGAAAGCAGGCCAGACAATTTCAAGTGAGGGAGACAGATGCAGACACAGGAGCCCAGCAGCCCTCTGGGGCGGGCTGGGGGGGGGGCGCTGTGCTCTCCCTCCCACGCCCCCACTGGACCTGTCCCCAGGACAGGTGGTTGGTCAGGGCAAAGGGCCAGAGGCAGAGGTTCCACCTATTATCTGTATCTACATTTTCACGCCTTCAGCAGTAAATCTGACAGGCCTTTCAAAGAGACCTAGGGGCACGGACACAGGCCTACGCAGACAGGCCCATTAGGACGATCCATTACTGCTTTTACTACTGAAGGCCACACTCTTCCACGAACGAGAAGTAAACTGAAAACAGGTAAAACTGTTCGTGTTCTCAGCTGAAGGCAACCAGGGCTCTGTAGCAGAGGGAACTAATGATTCTGTCTGGTTGTACGTCAAGGATCACCTCTGAAAAGAGACTGATCCATTCCTTTGGGTGCCATGCAGAGGCATGATCCACACTGTGTGCCTCAGACACTGAGGGACACAGCAGCAGCGGGCACCTCTGTGGACAGGAGGCCACCTACTCACCAGCGCAAGGACAGGCTACTAGGGACATCACAGTGGACACTGCTGCTTGGGCAGGGGAAATGCGGGTAAGGGGGTGGGGTGTTGTAATGGAGGACTTCAACCGGACCTGTACCCTTCACTTCTGAAAGGAACCTGAAACCACAAGACCGTGTGGACAGCCAGCAGGGTGCTGCGAGTACGGTGTTCTTACCTGCAGGCCACTGCTACCACCGATGTGCACACTCTCACTCACCTGAAGGCACCGTGAGGTGGGATGTGACTGAGACTTCAGCACACTCCACAAAGCCCAGAGCACAACCAGGTGGCCACCCCAGTCCTCACACTGAGGAGCTCCTAACTGTACTGACACACGAGGCCTCCAGCGCCCACTTGAGCACAATTCTCAGCTGGGCTCTTCCTCCAACTCTGGTGTGACACGAGACACTAATGAGTGCACTCTATGCTTATCTACCTCATCATTCTAGACACCTGGGGCGGAACGAGTGCACTCTACGCTTATCTACCTCATCATTCTAGACACCTGGGGCGGAACGAGTGCACTCTACGCTTATCTACCTCGTCATTCTAGACACCTGGGGGTCATTCTAGACACCTGGGGCGGAACGAGTGCACTCTACGCTTATCTACCTCGTCATTCTAGACACCTGGGGTGGAACGAGTGCACTCTACGCTTATCTACCTCGTCATTCTAGACACCTGGGGTGGAACGAGTGCACTCTATGCTTATCTACCTCGTCATTCTAGACACCTGGGGCAGAACGATTATAATTCAAAACACACAAGGTATTCTCGAACAGGACAAAACAGCAGCCTGATCAACTGTAGTGAACCTACCCACATGTTCACCCCGGCAGCAAGGAACCCTTCCCCTAGGAGCTATGGACAGCCAGCCTCCGCCTCCTCATTACTACAGAAACACTGCACCCTGGGTGTGGAACAGCGACACCAAGGTGTGCAGAATGGAGGCAAAAGGCCCTCGCACCCACGGGTTCCCAGATGCCAGCCTTGGGAGCACCGTCACCCAAGTGCCACAGACTGCCTTCCAGCAGGCCTCGAGCCCATCAGCCACGGAGCAGAAGCACCACAGCACCCTGCACAGCTTCACTGTAGGTGTCAGGTTCTCCACGCTGCACAGCTGCGATGCCAACGGCATCCATGCATCTCTACGACAGGCTGTGGAATCACAGGGTCACGAATGCCACCTAAAAATGATAACAAAACTGCCTTCCAAACAGGAAAAGCTCTTTCCAAAAAGTCCAGCAAACAGGAGCTTTCCAATCACTTTAACCAGCTGGCTCTGCTGTGCGTGCCACCCCGCACGACCCACATTAGCTCTCCGCTTGCCTCTCCCCTCATGCAGAGCTGGAGACGGAGCACATGAGACGCACTCTCCAGCTTTCACGCTCAGCGACTGCTAAAGAGTCCTAAGTTACTAGGACACTTCCTCTGGAGGCTGGAGCTGTGGTTCAGTGGTCACAGTGCTTGCCTCGCATGAGGACGCAGGTTTGACCCCCAGCACCACATACACATATAAGTGTCAGAGCAACAAAAGCCACAGGAGAAACTAAATAAAGCCGATTCTTTCTCTCTCTCTCACTGTCCTTCTCTTTAAAAACAAAACAAAACAAAAACACACTTCCTCTGTGACAGCACTGTGCTGGTACGACACAGCACACGACAAGAGGTAAATGTGGCCGAGTCTTCATACAACTGCATTCCTGCACTAGCTGTAGTTTAGCACCTCTGCAGAATTAAATGAACGAAGCTCAGGTCAGTTTCACGCAGTCTAGGTTATAGTCTGTGGGAATCCAGGACAGTCTGGTTTTGAGGTGCCTGACAGGAGCTCCCAGCTTCTGATCCTGGAAGCTGAGCTCACGAGGCGCCTGTCCAGCACGATGTGCACCTTGTGCGGCTGACGACCCCGCAGAGCTCGGCAACTGTCCTCACTTTTCACCAACAGCGACCACGGAGAAATCCCCAAGTAAAGACCCACGCAGAGCGGACCCGACGAACTTCCCAGGGAGTGTGGATGGAAGCAACAGAACCGAGACTCAAGGTTAGGTGGTGGCTCAGTGGTTACAGCGCTTGCCCAGCATGTGTGAGGACCTGAGTTCGAACTCGAACCCCAGCACCACATACAAAATTGAGTGTGAGAGAAACAAAGGCCAGACAAAAAAAATAGTTGATCCTTTCCTCTCTTTATCCCTGTCTCTCTCTTTAAAACAAAACAAACAACAACAAAAAAACAACCAAGAAAAACTCAAAGTTAGGGCTGGAGTGGTGGCTCAGCGGTGTCACACTTGCCTGGCATGCACAAGGACCCAGATTCGAACCCCAGTCCCACATACACAACTAGGAGTTGGAGCAATGAAAACCTAAAGTTGATTCTCTCCCTCTCTCTAAAAAACAAACAAAACACACCTCAAGGTTAATATAAATACACTCAAGAGAGGGCTGGAGCACTGGCTCGGCAGTTATGGGGCTCGCCCAGCATGCATAAGTAAAAGCACCAACATACACAACTAAGTGTCAGAGCAACGAAAGCCATGTGAAAAACTCAATAAAAGAATTGATTCTGTCTCTCTCTCTCACTGTCCTCTCTTTAAAGAAAGAAAAATACTCTAGAGATTAGCATTCATGATGTGTAAGGGCTTTTACAAATTTTAGAGAAAAATGGACAATAAGATATGACCATACAATTCACAAAACAGAAATAGTCAATGTAACGATTTTTAAAAATCTCAATCACAAGACTAGTAAGGAAATGCAAAGACCACCTAGGACCTGCCACGAAGCAGCTCCAGTAGAAGGTGATGATCTTGGCGGGAGACACAGGTGCGAGGTGGCATGGCCCCCAAGGGCTGTTCAGCAGCACCTGGACGTCCACATGCAGGGCCTCCGAGAAGATCCCTTGTGTTCACTCCCGGGTGGATGACGGGACTCTGCTGTGTTGTCACTCGCAGAAACAAACACAGTGGGCTGCCGTGGGAGGTCGGCTATGCTGAAATATGATGGTCACCCAGGCCGAACAGGAACCGCAAAAAGGCAGCCTCACTGCACAGTTGAGAGTGGGCCCTGGGAGAGCACCTGCAACAAAGGCCAGGTGTGGAAAGGGCCTCTGTCCTCCCGGAAGGCAGCTTTCTTCCTGGTAACCTCAGTGGGTGTGGCCAGGCGCCAAGAACCCAAAGGCACAGGCCAGTGGAAAGACAGGTCTGCTGCCTGACCTCAAACTGCCTGAGGGTGAAAACAGCAAGCCACAAAGTAATATTTAGAATGGGCTCCATCAGCTCAGAGCTGAACACCTGCCGCCAAGCCCAAACTCAGGGATAAAGTAGACTCCATCAGCTCAGAGCTGAACACCTGCCGCCAAGCCCAAACTCAGGGATAAAGTAGACTCCATCAGCTCAGAGCTGAACACCTGCCGCCAAGCACAAACTCAGGGATAAAGTAGACTCCATCAGCTAAGAACTGAACACCTGCCGCCAAGCCCAAACTCAGGGATAAAGTAGACTCCATCAGCTCAGAGCTGAACACCTGCCGCCAAGCCCAAACTCAGGGATAAAGTAGACTCCATCAGCTAAGAACTGAACACCTGCCGCCAAGCCCAAACTCAGGGATAAAGTAGACTCCATCAGCTAAGAACTGAACACCTGCCGCCAAGCCCAAACTCAGGGATAAAGCACAAACAGAGGGACTCAGAGAATGGCCTAAAAAGGAGGAGAGGCTGCCAAGAGGCACCTCCTGCAAAGGGTCACAGGGAGGCGGATGGACCAGAGAAGAGCAGAGGGATTTCACTCCCTTTAGGTGTCCCAATCACGTGGTTTTCTTTAAACAACACTCCTTCTGTATTCTGAGACAGAAATAATAAAACCTAGCAAGATAAAAGGGGGCAGTTAACCTGCCTGTCCTTGTCACCCCATTGCAGTCTGCGGTGTGGGCTGTGGAACGCGGGTCAGGCCACCTCCACATGCTGTGCTCAGTGCTTCTGTCCAGCACTGACTCAGGCAGCAGCCGCAGCACCACATTCCTCATGCTATCCATGTGCAGGAAACAGCCTGCTTCACTTGGCCAGGTCCCTGATGAGAGCTGAGCCCACTACTTACTCACTGCCAACTGTTCCGCGCGGATCTCTTCAGGGTGCCTTGACGTCAAACAGGCACTTCAGCCTCACCTGCATGGACAGCTATCTGTCCAGGAAGAGTGCATGCAGCTGTGTTGTGAGCCAAACTAGCTGCCGTTTTGTTGTTTTCCTTCACTGAACGTGGGGGTCATTTGGAAGAATGCCTGACAAACTTTGCTTATCGAATTTGGAATTTTGAAGAAATTTCCTTGAAATTGGAAACTGGGCCTCTCAATTCACAGAGAATAATGGACAGTACTTATTGCCAATATAAACTTCCAGGCTCTCAAGAGCAAGTCAGAGTTTGGGGAAATGCTAATTTGAGAGCTTTGCAGCTTTAAGATGTTGCTGATGCGATCCGTGGAAACAGCAACGAGCGTGATTCTCTGGTCTAATGTACTAAACATGCAGCTTTTGGAGGAGCTGAACAACCCAGGGCCAAAGCTTCCTAGTGACCATGCGCTGCCCTCCAACCATACACATGTGCAATAGCCACTCCAGGTATAGGACGCAACCAGGGCTGAGAACAGGCCAGGTTCTTGCTCTACCATGGGGCCACATCCCCAGCCCCCAGACCGGGGATTCTACTGCAAGGGTATAAAAAGTTCATCGTTAAGTTTCAGATCCCAAAGTACAACTAAATAAACCACCACCTACTGAGTTGGGCTGTGGTACCAGGCAGCCAGGATTAACTGTAAGACTCAGCCACTTTCCCCGGCTCTAGCTGCAGTACATGTGAGCCTGAAGCCCTCTGTGTGTGCGGGTTTTGTTTTTTTTTTTTTTTTTTTTTTTGGTGCCAGGGATTGAACCCAGAAGTTAACACTGAGCCACATCCCCAGCCTTTTTTATTGAGACAATTTTTTTCTTTTTTTTAAGGTATTGCTAAGTTGCTGAGGCTGGCTTGCAACCCTATTCAGCCTTCCAGGCTGCTGGAATTACAGGTGTGTACCACTGCATCTGGCTCTAATTTTCTGTATATTGTTGGGGGTCTGGTTTTTACCCCATTTCATTAGTTGCCCCAGAGTCATCTTGTTGCTGTTTGTAAAAACTCAGGGTGAGTTAGAATGTGTTTACATAGAGGTTTTTAAGTTGTTTTTTAGAGCCTTCGGTAGCTTCTTAGGGAGAAAAAATAAAAGGAGATACGGATCAGGGAAGAAAACCTGCCGATCGGCATAATTAGAGAGACTCTGACATCTTAGCTGCGGTGGCTGTAGCAGTGGCGGCCTCTAACACCTGTGCATTGGACTACTGACCTAACCAATACGTTTATCTACTGCAAGAACAAATGGACATTTGGTGGACATTGGGTTTATGTGTATTCATAACCTGCCTGGACTGAGTTTTGGCTACCTGAGCAATATGGCTAAGTCCTAGGGAAGAGTGGCCAGTGTCATCATTATTATGTGCTTTGTGATTGGTCTTGCGGTAAAAAGGCATGGAAGGGATCAAGCAAGCTTATGCTGCCCTCAGAGTTGATGACCATGAGTCAGCAACAACATGAATGGCTCAGGCTCAAGGGGCTGGTAGTCAATGAC
>PVKS010000949.1:0-134627 GCA_004027875.1 Aplodontia rufa
TAGCAAAACTGCAAATTGAATGACTTTCAGAGTATTAGGGGGATGGCTCTATAGGATTTTTGGAGGTGCAGAGAGGGGGATGAGGAGGGGGGAGGGTATATGAAGAACTCATAGGAGTCTGGAAATTGGGAAGATGGAGGAACCATCCCAGAAGTCGATGTCATTCCTCCACGAACTACCCTAACACATGAGTTCTTCTGGGGGAAACTGCAACAGGTAAAACTCAAGGTGGTTATCCATCATCTGGCTTTTCCCCTCAATAACAAAGTTTATATCCATTGATTGATAATGTTTTGATAATGTTTTCCCCCTCAACTGTACTTCTATATTCGTCTAATAAAAAAATAAATAAATAAAAATAAAAGGATGAAGAGAAAAAAAACAAAAATAACTAAAAAGTTTCTGCACAGCTAAAGATCTAGTCAAGAGCATCAAGAGAGAACCTACAGAATGGGAGAAATTTTTTGCCTGCTACACCTTGGACAAAGGACTAATATCCAGAATATATAGGGAACTAAACAAACTAAAATCCAAACTCGCAAATAATCCAATCGATAAATGGGCTGAAGATCTCAAAAGGAACTTCTCTCCAGTGGAAATCCAGAAAGCCCATAAATATATGAGAAAATGCTCTACGTCATTAGCTATAAGGGAAATGCAAATCAAAACTTCAATGAAATATCACCTCACTCCTGTTAGAGTGGCAAAAATGAAAAATTCTAAGAATAACAGATGCTGGAGGGGCTGTGGGAAAAGAGGAACACTATTACACTGCTGGTGGGACTGCAAACTGGTTCAGCCACTATGGAAATCTGTATGGAGAATCCTCAAAAAATTAAGGACAGAAACACCTTATGACCCAGCTATCCCACTCCTGGGAATTTTCCCAAAAGAGTTAGAATCAGCGATGTGGCTTCATCAATGTTTATAGCAGCTCAATTTACTATAGCTAGATTATGGAACCAACCCAGATGCCCCTCACTAGACGAGTGGATACAAAAGCTTTGATACATATATACTATGGAATACTACTCGGCCATCAGAGAGGACGATATTATGGCTTTTGATATCAAATGGATGGAGATGGAAAGAATTATGCTTAGTGAAGTATCCCAATCTCAGAGACTCAAGGGCCGAATGGTTTCTCTCATCTGTTGATGCTAGCATATATGGGGAAGCAGTATGACAGATGGCTAACCTAACAAAACTTCAAATTGAATGACTTTCAGAATAATAGGGGGATGGCTCTCTAGGATACTTGGAGGTGTAGGGAGGGGGATGAGGAGGGGGGAGGGTATATGAAGAACTCATAGGAGTCTGGAAATTGGGAAGATGGAGGAAACATCCCAGAAGCCGATGTCATTCCTCCATGAACTACCCTAACACATGAGTTCTTCTGGGGGAAACTGCAACAGGTAAAACCCAAGGTGGTTATCCATGTTTTGGCATTTCCCCTGGATAACAAAGTTTATATCCATTGATTGCTAATGTTTTGATAATATTTCCCCCTCAGCTGTATTTCTATATACTTCTAATAAAAAAAGAGAGTGTATGAAGGGAAGGGTAAAAAATATTGAAGTACATAGGACTATATGCAAAGAAGGAAATACTTAGGTAAGAGGTTAGATTGTATTCAGAGTTAGAGACTGAGAGTTCAGAGATACATGGAGATAATTACAATCTGAAGTTCTGATTGATGACCAATAGTCTCATCTTACTCATGTCTCAATAACAAAGGGATTAGATTAAAGGATTCAGAAGAAAATAGGACCAACATGACATGAGACATCACATATAGTGTTTCTAGGATGGAACAATTTATTTTACAAAGCTGATAATCTGCTTGAGTTAATGTCAATAAAAACATCACTTAGCAGGTGTCAAGTCTATAATATTTCAAAGAACAATTCCAGAAATCAATGGATTTCCCTAATGTCTCTATCTAGTGCATATACATTGTCTCCATTTTTTGAATAATCACATAATAATTCTGGAAGTTCTTCCTTCTAGTAATTCTATTCCATAATAGCTGACCACTACCTTTGTCAGAGAAACCATCCTTATTATATTTCAAAATATGTACTGCTTCTTTTCCACTTCTTCGTAACATTTGTAGTGCCTGCTGTCTGTTTCTTGCTTTGATTAGTCTCAATCATGTCAAATATAAAACTTCTTCACCAGCCCCAAATTTCCTGAGTGAAGCAACCCATGTTTGATAGACATGTCTAGTGGGAGAGATTTTCTCTTTCCTTAATCTTTGTTTGCTCTTTTGCTTCACTCTACCAGTCATACTCCTATGCCTTTCTGTCTGATTTACCAGTGTATCCTTTTCAGAACCTCTGCACACTTCCTGATCAGCAGAAGAGGAGATCAGCAGCAGAGACAGAAGACTCTGATGATAGTAGAGCCCTTTCTTCCCCTTGTTAGATGGGCAACACATCTTTATTCCTTAAGACCTCCTATTATCTTGTTTTTTCATGCCTTTTAGTTGGTGAGAGACCCAAGGAGAAAACTTGCTTGCTGTGGTGTGATCGCTATTGGTTAACTGTTTTAGCAAACTCCTTGTTTCCTCTTGGGATCTGTTAATCTACAGGCTTCTAGAGCTGTGATAGCAAAGCTTCCTTCTCTCACTATGGCTTATTACCAGCAAACTGTCACCAATTAATATCAAAATGAGATAACTACCAGATTTTTACTCACTAAAAACTGAGGAGTAAAAATCTCAAAATATTTTACAGATGTTCCACAAGTATTAGGAACTAGTCATACCATCTTCTAACTAGATCTCATCTAGATTCATATTTTTATCCTTCTAAACTGAAAAAAAATCTGATTTTTCTTTTACTCTGAAATTTTCTCATTTATTTTTACTTATGATTAATTTTTAACATTAAAAGAAATATGAGCAAAATAACTGAAACTCCACCCCCCAAAAAAAGAGATAGAAAAACTATTGTTATTAAAATGTCATAAAGTGAAGCAAACAAATACTCAGAAAATGTTAAATGATGTTCTTCAATAGAGTGGAAACACTTCACAATTTACGACTCATATGACATTGAAATGAAACTCAATTTAACAAATCACTAGTTGGATAACAGGGAAAGTTACTTAAGTTTTAGGACTCGTAGTATTAATGATATATGAGCCCTGTATCTTCACAAAGGTGCTCACATGATTGAAATAATACCAAGGCACTGAGTTTGAAGCTTGAATATTCCCCAAAGCCCCATGTGTTAAAGGATTGGTTCCTCAAGGTGGCAGTATTGGGAAGTATAAGAAACTTATACTTAGGGCCTGCTGGAAGGTCTTTATATCACTGGGGAATGACCCTAAAGGGGTTTATGGAATTCTAGTTTTTTAGGTTTTTTTTTTCTTTTTTTCATTAAATATGGACTTACAATTAGGAGGGAATCATTATCAAACAATCAAGAACAAATGTATATTCACAGAGCAAACCAAGAATAATGCCATTCCGTGGTTGCCCCCCTTGGATTCCCCATGGTTCCATGTTACCCCCTATTAAACCCACATGTTAAATGGACTTCTCATGGAAGTCGGAGGTTTCCCTCTGAGTTGATTCCCCCATTCTCCCTCCTTCCAGTCTCCTTGATATGCTTCCAGTTCCCTCCTCCCACACCCCACTTTCCATACCCCTCTCCATCCCCCTCCCCATGTTTCCCAGCATCCTAGGCCAGGTTCCCCCTGTTAGTGTAAAAATTCATACATGTTGAGGTTATTATTAGCTTAGCCATCTATCTAATGGTATCTGGTTGTATTCTAGCTTCCACAAATGAGAGAAAACATTCCTAGTCTCTTCTTCCTATGTTTTGCTTCCTGGCCATGAGTTGAGCAGTTTTGCTCTGCCATGTGTTCCTTCCATGGTATGTTTCCTTGACACAGGCCTAAAGTGATGGGGGTCAATTGATTCTGGACTAGAACCTCCAAAACACTGAGCCAAAATACACATTTTTTTCTTATAAGCTGAGTAACTCAGGTATTTTGTTACAATGACATAAAGCAAACACATGAAATTTATAAAACATAAAAGTTCTTCCAATGTCAGATTTGTTTTTTCTTAATATGTAAGATTCAGATGTATGATTTTTTTGTTATTCTAATTTATGTATCATTTCACTTTCAAAACTGACCAAGAAATAGTATTTTTCTAACAACTATGATAATTCATAGTTGTCAAAACTTTGTAAAATGATTATACAATATTCAAATAACAGGGCAATTAAAAATAATGTAAAAATTAAGGTACTACAGATTTGAAAAAATAATGGAAGAAATTTGCTGCACACAGATTTCTCTTTTATGAAAACTAATGGGAGACTTTCAGATAGAAACGTGTCTGCACATTTTGTGGACTTGAGTCCACAAAAATATGTAAAAAGCATGGGCAAAGTTAATGTCATAGGTAAATAGAAAACAGTAAAAATATACTATTATTTTAATTCTTGTATTCTCATATCTAATTTAAAAATAATTGCAAAAGACATGACTATAAAATCATTTTGATAGGTTATGGTACATAAAAATGCAATTTGTATGACAATAAGAACACTAAGAAGGGGAAGAGAAATTAATAATATTAAAACAAAGCTTTATATAATGTTGAAATTATTGGCATTAATCTGTAAAAACACTGTTTTAAGTGAAGATGTTTATTGTAATACCTAGGACAACCATTAAGAAAATATCTCAAAAACATAGATAATAAAAGAAACACCCCAAATGATATACCAGAGTATGTCTATTTATCTAAAAAACTCACAGTAATGGGGATTTACAGGGGGAGAAAAAGGAGGTACAGAAAAGAGAACATGAAAGAGATAACCCTACTTCATCAATAAGTATTTAAAATGCAAATTGATGGACTTTTTTAAGCAAGAGACAAATATTGGCACAATGTTTTCTAAAGAAAACCAATCAGAATCCAACTATGTACCGTCTATAAGAGACCTGCTTTATTATACTCAAAGACACAAAGCAGTTGAAAGTAAAAGGATGAAAAAAATGCATGGTCATTTTTAATTTTATATGTCAACTTGACTGGGACACAGGTCCCAGATATTTTGTAAATGATTACTTTGAGTGTTTCTGTGAGAGTGATGTAGAATGAGATTAACAGTAAAATCAGTTGACTGAGTAAAAGAGATTTTCCTCCCTAATGGGGTAGGTCTCATCCAACTCTTCCACTGAACTGAACAGGAAGCATGACCATCCCCTGAATAAGAGAAAATCCTGCCTAATTGCCCTCGAACTTGGCCAGTGGTTCTTCCGATTTGAGACGTACTAGCCTTCACTGTCTTGGTTCTCAGGCCTTCAGACTCAGATGAGAACTAAATTATTTGTTCTTCTGCCTCTCAAGGTTGCTGAGTCACCCTGGAGATGCTGGGATTTGCCTGCCTCCATCATTGTACAAGCCAAATTTAATAATGGATTTCCTTCTACCTATACATAGATATTACTGACTGTTTATCTGGAGAATCCTGACTAACACACTATGCAAAGAAAAACAGAGAGAGAGAGAGAGAGAGAGAAATGGAATGACTATGCCAGTGACAGATCAAAATCTAACAAAATTGAAGGGAAAAAATAATCACTTAGTGGCAAGAGCTGGAAATTTTGCTTTCAATATTGTATAGGACAACTAGGAAGAAGGTGAGTGAGAAATGGAAGAAGCAAACACCACCATGCGTTGACACACATAGAACACTGCACCCAACAACAGCAGCGTATGTACTCAGCATAAAGATTTCCCATACAGGACCATGCGTTAGGCCAGGGTCTAAAATAAGTCTCAATAAATTTAAAATTACAGAAATCATATAAAATATCCTCTTCATCCAGAATAGAGTTCAATAGAACTCTATTTCCTCTTAATAATAAGAGGAAATAACAGGATTTACAAATATAGGAAATCAAATAATAGATTCCAAAACAACTAGTGGATCAAGAAGAGATCACACCAAAAGCAGCTTAAGATTAATGTAAAAGAAAACATAACACACAAAAAGTATGTGTTGTAGCTACACTAATCATACAGAAATCTGTAACTATAAATTTCTATACTAAAGAAGAAAAAAAATCTCTAATCAATAGATAACCATTCACCTTAAGAAGCTACCAAAAATAAAAATAAACTCAATGAAAGGAAAAGGAAGGAAAGAAAGAGCAAAAAGTGGATACATATAAATATTTATATTCATATATAAATGAATTTTAGTAGCAATGAAGAGTGAATTGCTAATGCATCCTACAACATGAATGAATTTGGAAAATATTATGCTAAGTAAAAGAAGTCCATATACCACAAAAAGACCATATACCATATATTTCCATGCATATAAATATCCAAAATAAACAAATTCATTGAGACAGAATGTAGATTAGTGGTTGCCAGGTGTGGGAGGTAAGAAATGGAGAGTGACTGCTAATGAAATTAGAAATGAGGTGTTGCTGCAACACAATCACATCAATGTTTATAGTAGCACAATTCATAATAGCTAGACTATGGATTCAACCCAGATGTCTGTTACTAGATGAGTGGATTAAGAAATTGTGGTATATACATACAATGGAGTTTGACTCAGCTATGAGAAAGAATAAAATTATGGCATTTGTTGGTAAACGGATGGAAATGGAGAATATCATGGTAAGTGAAATTAGCCAAACTCATAAACTCAAAATTCACGGCTGTAGCAGTGGGTCAGCAGTTATGGTGCTTGCCTGGCATGTGCAAGTACATGGGTTCAAACTCCAGCACCTTGTACACAAGTGAGTGTCACAGCAATGAAGGCCACATGGAAAGTTAAATAAAATTGATTCTTTCTCCCTCTCTCTCACTATCCTTCTTTCTCTTAAAAAAAAAGAAAGAAAGAAACTCAAAAATCCTGTTTTCTCTCATCTGTGGAAGCTACATTAAAATAAAGGAAATGGAAAGAGATAAGATTTCATAAAGAACCACTCAAATCCAAATGAATAGAGAACTAAGTCTAGAGAAAGCAGAAAGGGAGAGGGGAGGAAGGATGGTAGCGGAAGAAAGGAGGGTTAAGGGGAGAAGCGAATAATACATTTTGCATCC
Source organism: Aplodontia rufa (assembly GCA_004027875.1). Lineage (NCBI taxonomy): Eukaryota > Metazoa > Chordata > Mammalia > Rodentia > Aplodontiidae > Aplodontia > Aplodontia rufa. The sequence goes on from PVKS010000949.1 coordinate 7,094, forward strand.
CTAGGAAACTAAATAATTCCCACAAAACCTATATAAATGAGAACAGTAAAAAATAAATAAAAAATCAAAGGGTGATCAGCAGAAGCAATGGACCAGGAGAAGGGAAGAGGGAGGGAGAGAACACTAGGGGTTGGATTAGCCAAATTACATTGTTATATAGTATGCATATATGAATATGTAACAATAAATCCAACCATTATATGTAACTTTAATACACCAATTTAAAAAAGAAATGAGGTCTTGAAATGTTCTGAATAAGATAGTGGTGATGGCTACTCAACTTTAAGAAGACTGAAGCTATTGAATTGTATGTTTTAAAAGGTGAAGTTTATGATATGTAAGTTATATCTCAATACAGGGATTTAAAAGGAACGTTACAAAAACATTTATCCTATGTTCATTTCCATTAAAATTAGCAAAAATGATAAGAATTTAATTTTATAAGGAATAGAATAATTTGAGAGGTTAAGAAACCATCAAGTGAACAAGGAAAATAAATGCAGAAAGTCAGATGGGTGTGCTAATAATTCATTTGATTCATCACCCAGGTGAAAATTCCTTGTCACTAGTAAATTTTACTGTTAAACAGTTTTAAAACATGTTCACATTTAGTCAAGTTTTCTCTAATTCATATCCTTGATGGTCTATTGCCAAATAATGAGTCAAACAGGTGATAAACAGGAAAACTAACTTTAACATAAAAATTGATGAGTCAAAAATTAATGATAGCTTTGCAAATTTTTCTTGATTTCAATAATGAGAATACAGTAAATTATTATCATGTATTATTTTAATAAAACCATCTGTAGTTATATCATGATAAAATGAAACCTCTACAATATTATTAATACACAAAAATTTTCTGTTTTATATGAGTTAAAAGGCCAGCATTAAAATTAAGACACAAGAAACATTATTAGTAGGTAGACAAAGGTAAATTTTGGGATAAAGCCTATAACTACTACTACGCTTTAATTGCAATCCATAAATTTAGAAAATTTGTTTTGTTTTTGAAAACAATTGGTAAAAAAGTAAAAGATTAGTTAAAAACAATATCTTATATGCCTATATTTTTAAATGTAGTCAATAAATGTTAAGTTAGATATAATTTTTTAGCTCTCAAAAGCATACTTTTTCTAATGATCATGCATCATCCTAGTCTGTGTTAGCAGTAATCTCTATGGAGTTGCATTTAGCATACTTTAACATTTCTTGAAAATTTGTTGAAAGCCTTTGTATAACATGTAACCCTTCACCTGTAATTCCATGGATTTATAATCCAACATTTCAGTGTAATTTTAATTTAATGCAGTTCAATAACTGTATAAAAAGGAATTTTATATTCAGAATGGACTGTAATATAAGATTTCCTGTCTGAGATAAATCCAATAGGCTCATTCACTTTAATGGTACTTCTCATTAAACCCTCATTATATCTTCCCAATGACAAGGATCCAGGAAACCTGTGAAAATAGTCAATAGTATTCTATTATTTTTCTCTACTCTTAATTTGACTACCTGTGGTTTGTCTTTTAGAAAGGATATATTTCTGGTTCCTGTTGCAGAACATTTATTCTTCTTCATTTTCAATCTTATAAATATTGAATTTAATTCTCTTCTGAAAGTGACTTTTCTTATTATTTTCCTATATTTTTATTATGGTAATTCTGATGATTTTTCTAAAATATACCTTGAAGGCACGTTTTATCTTCACAATGCATTGAAACATGAAAGAGGTTACTGACTATTCATTACATTATATCATCTCAGACATTTTAAAAAAGCACTTAGGTAATGTTAAATCTGAGATTAAATATTAAGAATAACACTCATTTTCCTTTGTACCATTTAAATTAAATTAATTCTAAATGATTATGCTATCAATTTAAAGACTAGACTAAATATGTTAGTTACAAAAAAGTACTATCAAGATCTCTACCAAGTCCAAACATTTTCTTCATTTGGAGAGTTAAAATTTATATTTAAAAGAAAAAACTTTTATTTCTGATAAAGTTTAGATTTTCATCAAATATGAAATAACCATCAGAGCTTGCTTCAACAATCAGTAATTGATTTTCATGGTTTGCTCTGGGTAGCAAATTATTTTTAGAATATATATTTTCAAAGCTACATAAAGTGTTCACTACAGTTTTTAAGTTTTGATTTTCACCAATTGTTCATCAAAATCTTTACCTATTTATGTGATATCATTTTAGCTGACAACTCAGATATTAATTATATATTTTAATTTTGCATGTATTATACTTATTTTCGTGTGATAATCAGTACTATTACAACATTGAAAAAATATCCTGTAAATAAAATGATGGTGTCCACCTCCTCATTCTCTCATATAGTTCACTCCCTTGCAAACACAGAGCAAAGGCAATGGAGGCTTGTTACAACTCCCTTGAACCAGACTGCCTGTATTAATGTCTGGATTTAGCCCCTTAATGCCTATGCATCTCCTAAGTAGATTTACCTTTTGGGTTTGGGTTTCATTACCATTAATAAAAGGATGTTAATTGTAGCTACTTCTTAGAATTGTGATGAGAATAAATATGAGTTAGCAATCTGGGACATGGAAAACATTTAATGTTGTTCATTATTATTATTACTAAATCCTTAGAAAATGTGTGCTATAATTTTGTTTTTTTATTAAGCATAAGGAAATTCCCATACTATAGAAATTCTAACTTGCCCTTAAAATAGCATCTATTTCATCTATTTTAAACACTTTGATTCAGGTACAAATTAAATGTCAAAATATCTACACACTGTACACGTACAATTTAATGATTTTAAATAATTTAGAAATGTATTGTTGCACCATCAAAACAATGTTTTAGAACTTTCCATCACTCCAAAATGTTCCCTTATGCCTGTTTACCAACAATTCCCAGAACCATTCCTAGTCCCAGGTAACCACTGATTTGACTTCTGTCTCTATAAATACATCTTTTCAGCACATTTTCTAGAAACACAATCATATGATAACAACCTTCTACATCTGGCTCCTTTCATTTGACATATGTTTTTTAGATACAGCCCTATCGTAGCCTGTATCAGTAGCATGTGCCTTTTTATTGCTGAACAGTACTATTTGTATTGCTAAAAATATGCATTTTATTTATCCAATCACCAATTCAGGGACATATGGATTATTTCTAGTTTTTTACTACTATGAAAAATGTTGCCATGAAAATTCATATAAACTTGCAGGTTCAAACATATGCTTTCGTTTCTCTAGGGTAGATGAATAGGACTGGAAATGATGAGTTAATTTATACTTAACATTTTATTAAACTGCAAAAATGTTTCCCAAAACTTTGGAAGTATTTTGCCTTCCACCATTAAAGTCTCTATCAAGTCCAAACTCTTTCTTGATTTGGAGACTTTGCATGCCAAATAACACAGCTTCAGATCATATTTGTTATGATTCAGTATAAGATGCCTTCCAAGAATTCATGTGTGAGACAATTCAAGAAGCTTTAGAGGTGCAATGATTAGATTATGAGAGGTGAGACGTAACCAATGGGTTAATTCACATATACAGACTAAGTGGTAGCAATTATAGGCAAGTAGTATGTGGCTGGAGATGGGCGACTAGAGACATACTTCTGGGGTATGTATTTTATCTCTGGTGAGCAGAGATCTCTCTGCTTTCTCATAATCATGTTCTGAGCCACTGTTCTCTGCCATACTCTTCCACCATGGTGTTCTGCCTTACATCAGGCCCAGAGCTATGGAGTTGACTATCTGTTGATTGAGAACTCTGAAACCATGAGCCAAACAAACTTTTCCTCCTCTTATTATTTTTGTCAGGTCCTTTGGTCACAGCAATGAAAAAGCTGACTAAAACAATATTCATATTAATAAAAAATCTGAGCTATAAGAGTATTAAGGGTATTTAATATATCCTCATCAAAAACTGATACCAAGCAAAAAGAAATAGACAAGATATAAAAATGTATTGAATTTTACAAGTATTACAAATAATAATTATGAGGACTTAATACCTGTTATCCAGCACAGTGTAAGTACCTAACAAAATTAATTCAGTTAGTCCTTATTTCTAATTTATGGAGTGTGCTTTGTTATCTCAAATTTTCATATGGGAAAACTACATAGGATATTTATGTAATTTTCCCAGGATTGCTGAGAAAGTAGTGGCAAAACAAGGTTTCAAAATCAGGGGCTGTGAATTTCAGAACTTACACTATTAAACAATACTTTGTGTTGACTTTTACATCCTCTGTTTAAAGCAATAAGAAATTTCCAGCACTCATGAAACATGCACAAAAACTGATCATAGGCAAGGCTGTAGGAAAGAAGTAAAAAATTAAAAAAAAATAATTTCACTTGCTGTTGTTTCTGGCTATACCAGATAATAATCAGGGAAAATATAGTTTTTAAAAGTTCATATGAAGAGAATGAGAAAATAAGCCACACGCTGGGAAAAAATAGTTGTAAAATGACACATCTGATCAAGAACTATTATCTAAAATATGTAAGAACTTAAAAACTGAATGAGAAAACAACCTGATTTAAAAATGGGCAAAATATCTGAGCAGGCATCTCACCAAAACAGAAATGTAGAAAGCAAGTAAGCATGTGAGGAAGTGTTCAACATCATGGGATTAGGAAACTGCAAATTGAAAGACTAAGAGATACCACTACACGCCCACTTAAATGACCAAAATCCAAAACACTCACAACAAAATGCTGGTGAGAATGTGGTGCAAAAGGATCTCATATTCACAATGAGTGCAAGTGAAAAATGATGCAGTCACTTTGGGAGATAATTTGGCAGTGTTTTAGAGAACTAATTAGACACTTAGGAGAAAGCAATTGTGTTCCTTGGTAGTTCCTCTAATGAATTGAAAACTTACATACGCTCAAGAATCTGTATGGTTATCTTTGTCGCATCTTTCTTCATAATTCTCAAAACTTGGATTCAACCAAGATGTTTTTAGTAGGTGAATGGATAAATAACCTATACTACATCCAGAACTGGAACATTATTTATTACTATGAAGAAATGAGCTACCAGGCCATGAAAAGAGAAATAGGAAATTTAAATGCCATGTAGTAAATGAAAGAAACCAACTTTTTAAATCTTAATTCATTTTACTGAATTATAACATGTACAGGGAAGAACAAAAATTTTAAATTAAAGCAAATTGAATATTTTTTTGTAATTACATCTCCTATAAAGTTTGAAAGAGATTATCAGCCCAGAAGATCCCTCATACTCCCTAAAGATCACTACTCTTTCCTTCTCTCATCTTTTAACTATTATACTGATTTCTGAACTGTTTAGTTTTGCCATAGTTCAAGCTTTGTGTAAAGAGAATCACATTTTTGCTCAACATTTCTTGATAGTTCATGTTCCACATAATTACAATTCATTTTTATTATTGTAGAGTATCCACTAAATGTTGGGTTAACAAATTTAGCAAATAAAAATGAAGGATATCCAAATAAATTTGAATTTTAGGTAAATAATCAGTTTAGGGTAAATATGGCCTATGTAGTGTTTGTGACATATTTCTACTAAAAGAAAAATGTTTATCTTAAATTTAAATCAACATCTAGTATTTTATCTGGTAAATCTAATGTGTATGTTGCAATATTGGATTTGCTAAATAAGAAAGTCAACCTTAATTAATGTAATTAAATGCATGATTATCTTATAGCATGTTTTTATCATATAAATTCTGGAAAAGGCAAAACTATGAAAATAATAAGAAGATCCGAGGTTACCAGCTGTTAGGGGGAAGGTACCAACAAAGAAGCAAAGAAAAGAGAATTTTTTAGGGCACTAAAACTATTGTACATGATATTCCAGCAGCGGGCACATGACATTACACGTTTTTTGAAACAAGAGCAAAGTCTAGCCAACTATTTACCTTGGGTATTTCATTATGTATCAGTATAGGCTCAAGGGAATATAACAAATATATAATGGCAGCAAAGAATGTCCAAGTGGGACAGCTATGCTTGCGTGGAGCAGTGAGTATATGAAAAAATCTCTACACTTTTTCTCAATGTTTCTATGAACCTAACATTTGTCTAAAAATTAAATGTATTAACTTAAAAAAGAGCTCCATGTATCGGGGGCTTTAAAATATATGGTAATTACACCATGTTCAAAATAAAATATAAATATACAAATTGTCTAAATTTATGGATACAAACATTAATCCTTAAATGAAATTTAGATTTTTAAATTCAATTAAATCCTTAAATGAAATGAAATGCAATAAATCCTTTGATCCATTTATTTCACTGACAGATTTAATTCTAGAGAAATTCCTGAACAAGTTCAAAAGGATACATAGACCTGGATGTTTTATTTTGGAACTGTTCAGAGAAGTGACAGAATAGAAGGTAATAGAAAGGAGTTGGAGGCAACATTAAGATAACGAGTAAGTAAAATATGCTGGATTTGCACAATGGATATATGTACATTAGTCATTATATAAGAAACCTCATATGTCTAAGTGGATTATAGTTATATAAATTAAGCACAAGACTTATTAAATGGAACATACTTTATATTATAAATACTTATCAAAGTACATATCAAATTCTTTGGAGTGCAAACAGAAGCAAGGATTGGAGGCCAAAGGATAAGAAAAGGGTGTTAGGAGGAAAGTGTGATATGAACTGAAGAATATCATGAGTTGACCCCTGGGTACCTGAGATGAACAAAAAAGAGAAATGCAACTGTATTTTATTTATGTAAATAAATCTGTTCATTAATTATTAATGTTTTACCTTCAGGAAATGAAGCATATAAATTTATTTATCATCATCATTGTACTTATATAAAGTGGAGGAAGAGAAGTGTAGAAAACACTTTCTCAAGGTCACCCAGAGAGTATAAATGCATAAACAGGACAAAGACCATGGATGACTTCTTGAGTCATGTTTTATCACGTGCATACCATTTTCTCTCATTAGAGTAAATACATGAGGGAAAATGTTAGGAAATAAAAGTGCAAAGTTGTCCCAGAGAAATAACGCACAGTATAAATAATTCTCCCTGTTCTCTACTGGCAAAGAATCATTAAATTATTTTCCAGCTAAAGCAGCAAAAAACAGGTGAAATATCTATACTTTCTTTTACTAATTTTCTCTCTTACTTCATTGTACATGAAATGGATTTCTCATTTTGAAACCAACAAGAGTTGGTGTTCTGACTTCCTCACTCTGACTTCGTGTGGATTTTTCATTTGCGTATTCCACGTCAACTGCAATGTTTCTCAGTATCAGGGGCTGGATGCGCAGCAGAGCCATGCTTCTTGGTGTCCCATTTGTTTATGATAGTTTTGCATAATGGCTCTATGTTGCTTGGAGATTTGCACTTAATCACAGCAATCCATACAATAAGCTCTACTGCCCCACACTGAAATTAGCTCTGCCACATATTAAGGGGAGGGCCATATGAGGGAAAGACTCTTCTAGAGGTTAAAGTAAAATTCACACAGCTTTTCTACAACTGATATGTCATAAATACTAAATGTCAGTTTATTTACTGGTTCTTTAATTTAGAACTTTTTTTTAAGAGAGGGAGACAGTGAGAGTGAGAACAAGAGAGAGAGGGAAAGAGAAAGAGAGAATCAATTTTATTTAATTTTTCATACAGCCTTCATAGCTCTGATACTGTTGTGTGTGTGGTTCTGGGGTTCAAACCCATGTCCTTGTGCATGCCAGGCAAGCACCATAACTGCCGAGCAACTGCTCCAGCCCTCATGATGTAAATATTTTTAACCACAATTCCTAGGAGGAATCAACAGCCTCAAAGAGTTAAGAAACTTGATGAAGAACAAAGAGTAAATGGTAATCTGGGATTTAAGCCCAGGCAATTTAACTTCAAGGTGTGTGTTTTTAATTAATATAATATACCATCAGTAAGACCATCTATGGAGAGATTGAGTTCAATTCTAACTACTGAAAGGAGAATAGCAATAAGGATAGTCAGAATGGAGAAAGACAAAAATAAGCTTATGCAACTTCTTAGTTTACCCTAAAGGTCATACTTCAAGTTTTTCAAGTACATTTAGTTTGGAAGACATCTTAGAATTATATATATATATATATATATATATATATATATATATACACATATATATATTATGTTATACATTTATTATATATTATATATATATATAATTGTGAAAACTATAACTCTGTGTTCATAAGTTGGTTGTAGGGAGCATTTAAACAAGTCCAACAGATACAGTAGTTCACAGTATTTCAGTAAAAATCTAATTTCAAGGAAAATTATAAACCATAATTTTGGTACATGGTATAAAAAAAGCATATTGGATACTTTGATGACAGTTGTAATATGGTATTTTATACCATAAGTTTATTTAAAAAGAGAGAGGACAGTGAGAGAGAGAGAGAATCAATTTTATTTCGTTTTTCATGTGGCTTTAGTTGCTCTGACACTTCGTTGTGTGTCCTCACGCATGCCAGGGAGGCACAGTAACTGATGAGCTACCACGCCAGCCCTTTCCATAAGTTTCTTGAAATAAAAGATTTATGTGTGTGTGTGTGTGTGTGTGTGTGTGTGTGTGCATGTGTGTGTGTGTGTTTACAGCTTTACATAATAATGGGGTCAATTGTGACATAAGCATACAAGCATGGAATATAATTTGTTCCATTCCAGTGGCCAGTACCCTTCTTCTTCCTGCTTCCTCCTCCTCTATGCCACTGGCCTTACCACTGTCTATTTATTGATTTTATAAATTGGTCCTTTATAGGAATACATAAAGGTGCAACTCGCCATGGTACATTCACTCATGCTCAGAGCATAATGTGGTTAAGCTAGTACGACTGTTCTTCCCCCTTCCCATCCTCCAGACCCCTCCACCTCCCTTCAGCGTTTCACCGATCTCCCTTCCATTTTCATGGTATCCCCCTTTTTCGTTTATTTTGCTGTTTCTTTCACTTCGTTTGTTCTAATCTGCTACACTGGTGATGTAAACATAACAAAAGGAGACTTTGTTCTCAATAAAGCCCCACATAAAGTTTTTATTTTCTCTCTCCCTTATTTTTGTGTCTAAGCCACGAATTAAAAAAAAAAGTAAAAAACTGCATATAAGTTTATTTCCAAAGGAAAAACATAGATGATGATACATAACACTTAGGTTTCTCAGGAACACTGATGTTTGATGTCTTCTGGTAGGAGGTCAATTTGAAAACAGTTTCTATATCATCTAGGTAGCATAGCATAAGATCCAACTAAATGCTATTTTTTTAAAAATAAGTTTTATAATAATTTATTTTTTTTACTGTCACCTATGCTGAGTTGTTCCAGGGTTTAAATTCTCATGCTTTCAGAGGGAAGTGGGAACCCTGTTGTCAACCATAAGCTTATAGTCCTTTGAATAAAATTTTCCCAGTATACACTGGAATGATATCAAGAAGACAAAAATTAAGAGCTTTATTTAAATTTAACATACTTTTTAAATTTTTAACTATTTTGTAAAAACAGATAACAAGAATAGACCAATAGCAATAAAATAAATATTATTTTATTTTAGCATTAACATTTGCATTGATACTTGAGACAATATTTTTATGGGGAAAATACCTCGTAACAAAAAGCAGTGAAATAACTGAATGGAAGACTCAGAAAGCTGAAAAATAAAAAGGCCCAGAATGGTTGCTCAGTGGTTATGGAGCTTGTCTTGCATGCACAAGGACTTGGGTTTGAACCCCAGCACCATATACTCAACGAAGTGTCAGAGCAACAAAAGCTACATGAAAAACTAAATAAAATTGATTCTTTCTGTGTGTGTATGAGTGTGTGTGTCTCTCTTTGTCCCTCTCTCTTTAAAAAAAAAGGCTGTGATACTATTGAATTTATTATCGTAACCAAGTTGTAGCTGATTCCATTGATTTTATGGCATTTGTAAAAATGAACTAAAATTTTAAAAATTTATTTCATTATGACAATAATTTCTACTATTACTTACAAAAAATGAAATGGAGATCCTTATTGTTTCATAAGCATGATAATTGGTTGTTCATGTTGTTGTGTGAGAGGTGCCTCCCTCTAAACCTTGTTACGACATTAGAACATTACAAATCTAACATAAAAAATAAAAATAGGAAACTAGGAAGCCACTCATTTTTTTCAGGTAAATTTAAATTCTTTCCATCTCTCTTGAGTTCTTATTTTTAATTAATGACATACTACGATTTCTATCTTACTCTGATGTCTCCTCACCAGGCCCATTATTCATCCTTGAAATTGTCTACAAAAGAACTTTATTATCTCCTTCTCATCACGGCACTGTCCTGATCAATTTTCTACTTTTTTCTTTTACAATGCACACCCACTAAAGGTTAAAGTCTCAGAAGTATGAAAGATGAGACCTTTCAAGATCTCTTCCCCCTCTACACATGCTTCCAGTATATTACATTTATACTTCCTTGAACACATCACTTAGTTGTTTCAAAACGTGGTTCAGGCCTCATCTCCTGTGTGAATATTTACAAACTAGTCCTGGCAAACTACTCTCAAAACAGTTTAATTATTGTGTTTTTCACATAAAAGCGAACATTAAAATTTTTTATAATGTGGGCTCTTATAATTTTCAATATATTAATAGTACTTTGATGGAAGTAAACATTAATTTTTTTTACAAGCATGAATACCAAAAGGAATTTATGTGGAATTCTTTCAAATTGCTGTTACTGAGGTTAAATACATTGTAACTAAAGTTATAATTCAGATTATTGTCATTAGTAGATGGAAGATTGATGGCTTTGGCAAATAGATGGTAGAGAAATAAAGATGTAGGGAGGAAGAGAAAGTGAGAGAGAGAAAAAGAGAAAAATATAGAGGAAACTTCATTTAAAGAGTAGGTTTAAGTACTAAAGGAGTTAATTTCTTACCCAACAATCCCTAAAACAATTTGTATCTTTGAAAAATTTTATAATTTGTGAGAGAAAGAATCAATTTTATTTAGTTTTCATGTGGCTTTGTTTGTGCCAACACTTGGTTGTGTACGTGGTACTGGGGCTCAAACCTGGTTCCTCATGCATGCTATAACTAACTGCTGAGCAGCTGTCCAGCCAATTCTGACACATTTTGATGCTAAATCAAGAATCTTATTTTATGATATTTTTAAAGGAAAATGTTAATAAAGTTAAATCTTTCTTTTTTTTTTTTTAAGAGAGAAGGACAGTGAGAGAGAGAGAGAGAGAGAGACAGAAAGAAAGAGAGAGAGAGACAGAAAGAATCAATTTTTATTGAGTTTTTCACATGGCTTTCGTTGCTCTGACACTTAGTAGTGTACGTGGGTGCTGGGGTTTGAACCCATGTACTTTCGCATGCTGAGCAAGCGCTGTAACCATGAAGCCACCTCTCCAGCCCCAAAGTTAAATCTTTCATAAACATTTAAATATATTTTATATACAGAAGTTTATTCCCTAAGAATTTGACTAATCAAATTTTCTTCAAATAAAATAGTTAAGAAGATAGCTGAGAACATAGTTTATGTTCAACTTTATATCTGAAATGCCTAGAAATATAGCATTTAGAATCCATTGCACAAAGCAGCCCACTAAACATGTTAGCCACTAGTAGTGGCTTTCAGCTCTTCTAAAATCTAGATTTGTGATGAATTACAACTTGCTGTATTTTTTCTGATTTATTTTTTCCCTTTTTTTTCAATTTCTCTTATTTCCTTTTTTAGAGGAGGGGACAATATAAGCAATAAAAACAAATGAATAAAAACAACAACAACAAAAAATCTCTCAATTATATATTTTATGGAGGTCTGTGGGTGTATTTAATTCCCTGTTAAATAACACTGAATCAGGAAATTATTCTCTCAATGTCATGAGGAGAAAAATAATTATTTGTTTTAGTGTGGAAAATAATAGATTACAGAACACAAAAGAATGTCACACAAAAAAACAGATGACTGAAAGAAAATTTGTATGACTGAAAACACAGAAACAATATAAATACAAGAGTATATTTACAAAGCGTGATGAATAAAAGCAAACTTTGGGGGGTATAAGTAATAATGAGCCTTTTGTTTGTTTGTTTCTGGTGTTGGTGGTGCTGAGGATTGAATCCATGGCCTTATGCATGGTAGACAAAGGTTCTGGCACTGAGATACACCCTTAACTCCAACCTTTTTATTTTTTAAATTGATAATATGATTCTGATAAAATAAAATAAAATACAAGATCAAATTGTGCAAGACAATAAAAGTATAAGGCATAAAACAATATTATTAGAACCAGAAACATAGCAAAAAAAAAAAAGATAGCTGTATATGTAAACCTTAAATCCCGTAAATAAAGAACACCTCCTTATTGAATGCTGTCTAGAAGAACAATATTAAACCATGTGTCACCCCAAAAAAATGTTTGGAAACTGAAGACCTCTTTCTTTGAAAAGCTGTCATTTTTGACAAAAATAAAAATTTACCCTAATCTGTTTCCATATTGATTAGACCGAACAACACTTACTTAAAATTCTAATGTTCTTTTAAGCTTGAAAAAATTAAACCATTAAGCATTACTATGAAGGAATATCAATTTCCACCACATTACACAAAAGTTTTAGGTTTAAGTAATCATTTCACTGATAATCCTATGCTATAAATGATATTCCATTGAATATTTACCCAATGAGATTGTGTGCATATATCTAAAGGCTACATTCTAATTACTCTTTTTGTAATAAGAAAAACTGACAATTACAAATTGTTTTATGTGAAATATAGAACAGATAATATTTTAACAAATTTGGGCAAAATTTCTCAATTACATGAATTAAAGATTCCTGGAAATTTTAATATTTAAATAAAGAGTATGTTACTTGATGCTCATTTGAAGTCACTTTTAATCTCAGGAGTAGAAATGGTATGAAGAGATATCTCATTTCAGGTTTAGAGCAAAATACTGCTTTACTATTCTCCTGCCTTGTTTATTTATCTAGAATTTCAACATTGCATTTTTTTTGGTCCATTTGTACCACAAAAAGTAGAATACATGAGACTAAATAATTTGTGAAGAGCAGAAATTCATGCAATTCTGTAGGCTAGAAAGTCAAAGACCACAATGCCAACAGATGTGATGTGTGGTTGTGGCTGCTCTCCACTTGCACAACAGCCTCGCTGCAGTATCCACACAGCTGCAGGTGGAAGCAAAAGGGCATAGGGTGCTCTTTTCAACCTCTTTTATAAAGTCACTAATTCCACTCACAAGGACCCTGCCCTCATCACTTAATTGCCTCCTGAAGACCCTTCTTAATACTAGCACGCTGGTGATTGAGTTTCAGAGTATGAGTTTTGAAAGACACATTCAAACCATAGCACCCATCAAACACCAAAAACAGACCTACTGCAGACAGAAAGTCACATACAGCTGCATAGTGATATTTATCCCAAATTGATGGCTTTCTACATTGCTGAGAATTTCTTTTTTAGCTCAAATCATCTTTAAAAAACAGATGTTTATGATCTCTAGAAAAGAAATCAGTGATATCAGTTTATTAATGAAGCAAAATCATAGCAACTAAAGCACATCATGAAATTTCAAAGTAAACTGCAGCACCTTTTATCAGGAGGTTCTGTGCTCCTTAGGACAGTATCCTGGGCATGTCCTCAATCTGCCAGTTTGGCACCTGGCTTGCAGGTGATTAGAAAAAGTAACTAGCATTACAGATGAGTCAGAGAAGAACGTACTAAAAATAGAAGTGGAGCTAACAGAGTAGCTGTAATTTTATTATAACAATATGTTTTCATAACAGTAATTCTTAATCACCAAGAAAAATGAAATAATGTATTCTGTAATTATTGCCTTCTTAATTGTAATTGGAAGACAGTGATGAACACATTTTAATGTGTTTCATTTAAAAGTATACTTGTACATTTTATTTGACTTTAAACACATGCCAACACTTGAAAATATAGGATTTAGGTACTTCAAAAATAATTTATACCAAACTACCCATTATTTAATAATATAACATAAACTGACTTTCAATTTTAGGTATAATTATTTATCATTTTATTTTTATTAGCTGCTAGAGAGACAGAAATTGGCATAGGAAAACAATATATTTGAATATACATATATATATATATAATCTTAAAAATCTGACATAAAGGATATTAGAATTCATATATGTGTATATATATACAATATATATATAGCATCCTATTGGGCTGAATAAAATTACTCAGAGGCTCATATCCATCAGACTTTATATTTTTAAGTATGTTTATTTCTATGCAAAACATCCATTCATCACACATTTGTACACCCTTTAAGGGCAGTACTTTTGAATGTTTCACATTGCTTTCAGAGATTTGAATGACTAATAATTTACTTTTCAAAGATTCTAATGATACACGCAGAGTAAAGCCTGTACTGTGTAGGATGAGAACTCAGGTTTCTAGCATTATTTCTCAACATGCTGTTTCACACATTCAATGCTACCAGAACACAGGTTCCCTAAGCTCACCATGTGTTATGGTTTAGATCTGAGGTGTCCCCAAAAACACATGTATGAGACAATGCAAGAAAGTTCAGAGGTGAAATGATTGGGTTATGGAAACTTTAACTTAATCAGTGCATCAATCCTCTGAGAGGGATTAACTGGGTAGTAACTGTAGGCAGGTAGGGTGTGGCTAGAGGAGGTGGTCATTGGGGATGTGTCTTTGGGATGTGTGCTTTGTTCTTGGTGGACAGAGGTCTCTCTCTGCTTCTTGGTCGCCATGTCCTTAGTTGCATTCCTCTACCACATCTGTCCACCATGATGTTCTGCCTCACACCAGGCCCTGTGGAATATAGTCGACTATCTACGAACAGAGACCTTTGAAACCACGAGCCCCAAACAAACTTCCCCTCCTCTAGGTGTTCTTCTCAGATCTTTTAGTCATAGCAGTGAAAAAGCTGACTAAAATACCATGTACTCTCTCAAATCCATAAATTTCCCTTCTTTGGAATGATCCTATAAAATAACCTGACATAAAATTGCTGGGTTCAAAGAGCACTACTTCTATGAAGATTGTCCTCTCTTCCTTCAATCAGAAAAATTGTAAATGAAAAACTTAAGACCAGTGAGAAATTGCCCCTGAGAATTCTCAGAACATAAATCAATAAACACCTTCAAGAGCATCTTTATTGCAGGTTTAAATAACATGCTGCTTCTTAGATAGTGGTCTTTAGTAGAGGCCATCCCATCATCTCAAAGTATAGATCCACATGGTCTGGTAATTTATAGTCAAAAGTCCAAATCCCCTAGAGCTGGACTTATCCAGATCTATACTGTGGAGTATCAGGTAGTACACAGGTTGCGACTTAGGATCTGAGGTTGTCCTGAGACTAACTGGGAACACAGAACAGTTTATTTAAGGCCCCAGTGGAGCTGCACATTTCTGTTTGCTTTTATATATTTGACTGTCTGTAAGATTTTATTGAAAGAAGAGACTCAGCAGCTTATAATTAGTTTGAAAACCACTGATCCAGACAATGGATGAACTAGCTTTTTGTTGAGCTTCTCATAGATTTTGGGCAGCAACAAGTTAGAGATTATATTTCCCATTATTCAGTGTTGCCAATCACACAGTGTTTACATTCCTACAGACAGCAGGGTTGGGGCAATGTTGATAAATTTTTGTAAAACTCCAGCCATTATAATGAATTCATAAAATAAAGACATCCTACTTCCTGCGAATTAGCCAAGAGGAGGCTCATAGGGAAGACTGAAATTATGCTAATGAAATAATGGCACATATCAAGAGTATATTAAAAACCTTGCCAAAGAATACTATTTAGAAGCTTTAGAAATACCTCTTTATTTTTTCAAATAGAAGCCATCATCATTAAACATATTACTACATTGCAAGTAAAAATTATTAGCAATTACTTATTCTAGTATTTTATTATGTATTCACGCTCAGAATCTGTTGAGCTTTCCTGATGTGTAAAACATTAGGATAACTGTAAATAATTTATTTTTAGAATTCATCATCATCATTGTAACCACTCCAATCCGTTGATCCATATTGTCTCATGGCCAGTTATATACGTAGAACTGTTTAACATAGTGATAAGGAAAATTATTCATAAGCTCCACCTGGCCAAAGTAAAAACTTTACAACTTTACTCAGAACTTTTCAAAGTTAAAAGTATAAATATATATGAATAAGGTGTGTAATTTTTGTTTTTAAATGCTCATGACTTTAGCATATAACTTAGTTTTCCATGTCATGATCAAACAACACCCTGAGTGCACAGTCCCACTATTCAATAAAAATATATTCATTTTCATGCAAATTATCCTGAATGTTATGAAGCATTTTTCAGGGGAAAGGGTAATATTAAGGTAATGATCATTGCTGACATTTGCAAAATGTCCTTTGTGTGGAAAGCTTTGTCAAATGCTTTGTGTTCAATCTTTCATTTAACTCTGAGCTGTTTCCTTTCCATTTTAAAGATGAGCTCACTGAGTCAGTTTAGGTAAATTGCCTTTGACATCAATTTGAAAGTGATGGAAATGGCACATGAAGCTTTGTCAGCCTAGATCACACCTGAGCTCCATATGTAGACCTTAAATGCTTCACTGAAAGATTTCATTTCATGTGATTAGTAACAGAAATAATAACATCCCCAAACCACAGTCTCTTCACCTGTAAAGTGGGTGAATGATAGCTTCTAATAGGGTTAAAGTGAAAAATAATTAAATAAATATGTTAATGGATGTAGTATTATAAATTATAGCTAATATTACAATGGGGATTCTTGGCTTTGATCGGAGAAGAACATTGTCCAAGAAGTCTTTTATGAAACTGAAGTGTATCATGAAGGAAAAGGTGGAGGTTGGTATGACATTAACTTTAGAAACAAACCTTTTCAAAAGACTATATAAATCGTTCACAAATAAAATAGTAAGGGACTGCTTAAAGTAGGAGGCTCCAGAGAGGAACAAAACATTGAAGGAAACACATAAGGAACTCTCTAATTTCTTTCCATTTTGCCCAAAATAAAATTTAAAAGCCTCATGGAGGTCTGCAAGTCTTGGCACTATTTGTCCCGTCCACCCATTATCTTTCTGATCTCATTTTTTATCCCTACTACACCCATCTTCTACTTCTCTGTCTTGGTTACTGTGATTCTGGTCACACACCCTCATTCCGTTTCTTCCAAAGGAACTTCCTGTTTCTGCTTCAGGAATGTGTCCTATGGAGGGTTCAGTTGCTTTTTCTAGGAATCTATGTAAATGTTTCCATTTGAAAGAAACCTTCTGATTCCAAAATAGCTTTTTCTACCACTTTAGATCATTCTCTTTTCTTTTAACCTTTTTGATGCTTAAACTTAGCACTTCCTAACAAATTTCATGTTTAGTTGTTTAGTTTTACCATCTGTTTTTCCTGAACCTTCACTATAATTTAAGTCTCATGTTTATAAGAATTGTGCTATTTCACTGCTCTATCTCCAGTATTAAAGTGTCTGGCACATGGTAGTTGTTTGGCAAATGCTTCTTGTATTGACTTCTACCATCTTTTGCTAATTGGATTGGCTGTGGAAGATGCATATGTCAGAATTTATGGAAAATTGGGATTGGTTTTGAAAGCTGATTTTTTTTTTAAAAAAGGATAGAGCGGAAGAGGGGGAAAGAGAGAGAGAGTATCAATTTTACTTTTTTTCATTTCTTTTTTATTTTTTCTGACACTTAGTTGTATATGTAGTGCTGGGGTTCGAACCTGGGTTGTTGTGCATGCCAGACAAGCACTGTGTCACTGCTCCAGCCCTGAAAATTGATTTTTTAAAATCATGTGAAATACAATTACGCTATTATGATGAATATATCTGAAAATATAAATACAAATTTTATGTGACAATATATTGACCAAGTGCCCCATACTTTTTTTTTTTGAAGTACATTGTCTAAATCATGAGAAATTCATATTGAGGTAGCAATCATGTAAAAATACTTTAATTTTCAAATGTGTTCTATAAAATGATTTTTAAAAATCAGAAGCAATCATTTGAAATCATTTGCATTCAAATTTTCACTAATTTTATACCTTGCCTTCAATCATTGCACCTAAAATTAATTTTATAATGGCAAAAAATCATAACTTTCTAGATAATATAGAAAATATGTGATATTTTAGAAAATGTGATATTTCCACTTGAAAGAAACCTTTCCTAAATGCAAAATAGCACTTTCTTCCAAAATACAATCATTTAAAACAATCTTATAATTTTATGTTAAACAATATTCATGCTGTTATAATAGCCTATAATCTATAGACCCATATATAAAACTTACATTGTATCTATCACAACCTTTAGTGAGACATGAGCAAGTATGAGTATTATTTAAAGGAAATTAAGATAATAGAAAATTTTAGTTATTATATTGAGCAGCTGTGTAACTCTGCTCTTATGTTGCTTGCACAAATGGTTGGGAACAATAATCTAAATCAAATAAGGTCAATAATATGATTGATGTAGGTCGTTGATAGTGAAGAGCCATTTCTTGACTACCACCTGTGCCATTGTAACTTTTTCTTACAATATTTGTATTTGAAAGCATTAGTTTTCTATTATTCTCTACAGCATAACACTTTGACCATATTTGTTTCCATTCATAGAATCTTTCCACAACAAAGAGCAGTAAGACCTGTGGAAATTAGTTTCCCTTGAGTTCACAGGATACCTTCTAAGTAGGCTGTGTACATCCTACTTGCTGCCTCTTGACTCTGGTTTCTAAGATTTGAGGTATTCTAAACATAAAGCACCAAGAAAGGTCAAAAGGAAAAACTTCAATCTGAAACTTTAATGTCATTTTATGTGGCCACTATGTAGACAAAACTGACTTTTTCTATTATAACAACTAACACATAAGTATATTCTATAATGATTTCATAAAAGAATGCAACTTTTCTCTTTTTAGATCAGTAGAGCTTATGTATTAACGGTCTGTAAGGCACTGGAAAAATGACCTTTTAAAGCACATGTATACACAATTTGTGCTTGTTATCCCTTCGTAATGACACTGTATTTTAGTGAAATATATTTCAGCAATTGCTACAAAGTGGAAAACATTTTTACATTGACTTATACAGCATAATACTTTCCATGGGAAAAAAGTTAAAGAGTAGAATTAAAAATATCTAGTGATTACAACTTTAAATGTATTTTTCCTTTATGCATTTTCCTGCTTTGAGCAATTAAAGTGACTAATTTGATTGCCTTATTAATTAAAACCTGGAATAGCTCATTCTTTGAATGCCAAAAGTTTCATAGGTCATGGTAATATTTCAAATATATGTCTCTATCACAAACAAATTATTTTAAACCACATTAAATTTATTTTCTTATCAATAAATGGCATGCAATTTTTTGCTCAGGAGTAGGATCAAATTATGCCCTCTTTCCAGTTTTTATGTGCCATACCTTAAAAACCATTTCTAAGATATAAATGTTGAAAAAATTATTATTACAAAATGTCAAACAAAAAAAATACAAAAAGTTGCTTTTTATAGGAAACAAGCTTTCAATAGACATTGTTAATATTATAAAAAATTTCTAGGCTATTCCAGTGGAAAATGTTAATTCTCAATAAATATGTTGAGTGATGGGGTATATATAAAGTGGTATAAAAGGATAAACTTATATTTTAAAACTCCAAAAATGGTTTTGAATTCCATTTTGTCATAAAGCCCACTTCCTTGCAAACTGAGAACTTGAAATTCAGAATACATTTTAAAATATGTATGCATCTATAATCAAATTTAAAAAGAAATTCTTATCACTGTTTATATATTTTGCGCAATGTTCCTCATACTTATTCCCAAATGATTTTAATCATTGCTATTTTTGTTTGTTTCCTCATTTTCATTAGAAGATGAATATGCAAAGCACTTGAAGACTTGAAAATAATGTATTGTTTTTAGAATGAAGAATTTCTGCTTGAACTAGAACGTTGTGTCTGAATGCGATAGTATCTGACTCCTTTAAGTACAGTAGGTTACTGAGCAGAAATATTTTGACAACAGAGGCAGCTGGCAAAGGTTAGGTAATAATTGCATTGCAGATTGCAGTTCTGTTCATAGGGCACGAAGAACACAAGTGAGTTCAGTACAGGAGCAGATAATAGGAAGGAGGGTATTCATTCACTGGCTCCTGCTTCTTCAATAATACATGTTACTTTTTCCCTTTTCAAAAAAAAATACAGGCTCATATTTTTGTCATAGTGTAAAAACAATGAAGTTCCTCTGTTATAATTTTATTATCTTTGTGCCACAAAAGAAGGGTGACATATATTATCTGACTTGCAAACATTTATTCATAGCATAAATCTATCATAATTCTGGAACAAAATATTTTCACTGACATTTGAGAACCATTTTGGAGCTTGCCAAATCATTGCTTTGTCCTCTACCAGAGCTCTGTAATAACATATTTGTGAAAATGATATTTAAGAAACGACAGCAAGGTTGATGAATTGGTGCTGGGTTATTGTCATTTCCTATTCATTTTTTCCTTGTTCCTATACCAAAGAAATGTACTGAGAAATAGCTTTTTATCCACGAAGTAGGAAATGATCCCAAGTCTACATTGACTTTCAGCTGAGAAATTAGGTAAAGAGGTCCTGTATTAGTCTAAGATGCCAAGCCCATGAAAGGAATTATAAATCAAAAGTGATCTAAGATTGATTCTCTACAATTATATCAGTAGGCTATAAAATCACTAAAGAAATCCAAATATATTTAAGCAGCAATACTACTGTTTTAATTCTAATAGCCATAAGTGTTCATTTAGATTTCTTTTTAGGTAAACCATTGGTTAACAAGAATACTCTGGTGAGTCTACAAAGCACAGATAACTGGAACTCATCCTCAGTGTTCTGATTCAATGGGTGGAACCCCAAACTTATATTTCTAACAGTTTCCCAGATTCTGCTGATGCTAATGTTTGGGGTACCATACTTTGAGAATCACTGAGGTAAATTATTGATAAATGAGACTCTTGGAAGCTAAGAATCACTCACTTTCAGGTAGAAGAGAGTGTGCACTCATGAATTATATATACTAAAGGAAAATGTCCAATCAAATGCTGTCTGCAATTTTTAGACAATGTTTACTTAAAATCTGAAAAAATTCAGCTATTTTATTAAAATGCATTTTTATTGTTCATTCCTCAAATATTCTACAGAACATAAGATTAATTCATTGCTTTATTTAGTAAGTAAATATTCACCAGTCCCAAGGAGCATGAGCTGTTTTCTTATGCTGTAGTGACTGCAGATGGCTACAAGTGGGCATTTTAATGAGATTAATTAGGGAAATCCTTGGAGAAGTAGACATTTGACCTGGAATATATTAACAATTGAGCTTTGCTTGATCTAAAAGCAGAATGAGCATTAGTTCAAGGTTCTGAAGTGAAAACAAGCTTGACTAAGTGTAATATAATGCTTTTCAGTTCATCAAAAAAATGTCATACAAAGTGTTATTTGATTAAAGATTAAGATGGAACTAGAGGAGCTGGAGTGGTGGCTTGGTGGTTGCAGCACTTGCCTGGCATGTGCAAAACCACGGGTTCAAACCCCAGTGCCCACGTACACAGCTAGGTGTCAGAGCATTGAAGGCCAAGTGAAAAACTCAATAAAAATTGATTCTCTCTCTCTCTCTCTCTCTCTCTCTCGTCTGTCTGTCTCTCACTGTTCTTCTCTCTTTAAAAAAAAAAAGATGGAACTAGAGGGGCTGGAGCAGTGGCTCAGCAGTTATGGTGCTTGCCTAACAGATGCGAGCATGCAGGTTCATACCCCAGCACCAGGTACACAAAGTGTTGGAGCAACGAAAAATCACATGAAAAACTAAATAAAAATTGATTCTCTCTTTATCTCTTACTGTCCCTCTCTCTTTAAAAAAAAAAAAAAAAAAGATTGAGCTAGAATTTTCAAGGGAAAATAAATTAAAGCTAGCTGATGGAATTTACATATTCAATGATGCAAAAGTTTTTAACAAAATGGGAAGAATCAGACTCTCAATTGCATTTACTAAATGAGTCACAAACACATAGAGGAAGGTTCAAAAGAGGCAGGCTGTGCGTTTAGGTGGGACTATCTGAGATCTCATGCTCAATTGTTAAACACACCACAAAGCCAGTCTGTTAATTTACACTTGGGAATTTTCCTTCCCTGGAACTGGAATATTCACTCTCTATGAAATTCTCATTGTTAAAATATATGAGAAATAGAATTTCAGAATAAATTACTCTTGAGAAAAAGGAAAACTGAGCAAATTAAAAGGGGGCAATGATATCACAATCCAACTGACTTCTGTGAGCCCTTATGAATCAAGTCAGACCTACAAGAGAGGGCATATTTTTATAACAGCCGAAGAGTATAATAGTTCCTTCATACTGACCTCCACTGGGAACATGCTGGAAAGTTAACATCAAGTTCCTACCATTTTGGCTGCTTTTCCCTAGTTTCTGTACAAACCATCATCACCTCCTGCCAAAACATTTATTTATATATTTTTAATCACAGGGAGTATGACACAATTTTCTAAGCTTGAGTTTTAGATTTGCCAATAAAGTGGTGCATTCCCAAGAGTTTTTCTGGGTCACTATAATATGCCTTTCAGGAATCCTCAAATTCTTTAACTCCTCATATATTTAGGTTTTAGGATATTGTTGCTTATAGTAATAACTAAACCCTCTAATTATTTCCATTTTTAATTTATTTTTTATAGTGCAGACTAATTCTATTTTATGGCATACTTCATAATCCCCATATTATCAACGGAATCTGTGAATCCCCATGATGCATGTCAAAGCCCTAACTCAGCAGTAAAGACAGTGACAATGTTTGGAGACAAGTCCTTTAATGCAGTGATTAAGTTAAAATGAGGCCATTTGGATAGGCCTTAAACCTATCTGAGTTCTGTCCTTGAGAAAATTGGAACACAAGAATACATGCTAGGTATGTGTGCACTTTTGGATAGACCAAATAAAGACACAGAAATGCACCTTATGAGCCAAACGGAGGGGTGATGCAGAAACCAACCCTGCCTAACTTTGGTTTTGGACTTCTAGCCACCAGAACAGTGAGAAAGCATTTCTGCTTTAGCCACCCAGTGTGTGCTACTTTATCATGGCAACACCGGCAAACTCACAGACCTCATTTCTGCCTGCAAAATCATTAAAACACTACATTTTACAGTGTTTGATAACATTCTGAGTCCATATGATGGTTCTTTGTTGGAGAAGGAAGGGCAAGGAGAAAAAAGAGGGAGAGGCCAATGAATGCGATTTCTTTCTGTATTATAAACAGAAGTAAAATCAGAATGATGGCTGGGTGCAGTGGTGTACACCTGTAATTGCACTAACTCCGGAGGCTGCCATAGAAAGATTGAAAGCTTGAGCCCAGCCATAGCAACTTAGCAAGTTCCTAAACAACGTAGGGACCCTGTCTCAAAATAAAAATAAAAAGGGCTAGGGATATTGCTCAGTGGTAAAGCACCCCTTGGTTCAATCATTGGTACAAATAATAATAATAATAATAATAATAATAAATAATAATCAGAAAGATGATAGCCAAGCATCTCTCTCTCTCTCTCTCTCCCTCTCTCTCTCCCTCTGTCACACAAACACATACACCTTAAAGAAAAAAAAATCACTTGACAAAAAAGCATTCCTAGTAGACCAATGATCTACAGATTACTTGCTTTTGAATCCAATAATGATGAAAAGACACTGGTAAAATATTAACAATTCCCATTTGAGGAAGAAGTGTCAAATTGTATCTTACAGAATTAGGAATGGAATTTTAAAACGATTATGCTCTAAACTACATTTTTCAACATGGCAAAAATTCTCCTGAACTTACGTGAAATTTTAAAATATTTTTAAAATATGATTTTAGTCTTCTGCTACTCAGCAAGCCTTTGAAACTGGGCAAGGATTTGTGAATTACTTTTCCAAAATAACCCACATAAACATGAAACATTTCTGTCAGCATGCTGAACAGAGAAGGACAAGAACAAAAACGGTTGTCACTCTTGATGGCATTCAGGTTTGTTATGGTGAAGAAAGTAAAATTCCACAAAATATTTTTATTTTGTTGGTGTCAATTTTATCATTTCATAATATATCCATATATTCCAGTATTATTTTCACTTCTTTAACTTTTGTGAATGATAATAGTTTGATGCCTCTAATAATTTGTGAGACTTTATTTGCAGATGTGCAACTACGTAAAATTATCTATCTATACTTAGCCACAAAAATAAAGTCATATGTATGCAAGTATTTTCAAAATGTGTTTGGGCTAATGATAGTACAGTTAATATTAACATTATATATTCAGGCTGGAGCAGAGCTTTGGCAGTTACTGGTCTTGCCTTGCATGCGCTAGTATGCAGGTTCGAACCCCAGCACCACATACACAGCAAAGAGTAAGAGCAACGAAAGCCACATGAAAAACTAAATGAAATTGATTCTTTCTCTCTCTCTCTATCACTGTCCCTTTCTCTTTAAAAAAAAAAAAAGGAAAAGCATTATATACTTCATAAAGTACAAACAAAATATCTTCAGGAAAAAATTCAATTTTTTGTTATAGAAAAATTTCATTTAATTAAATATCATAAAACCTTTTAGAAAGCATAGTTAAGTTATAAAAAATAAATTGAATACTTTAGATAGCCTCAGTTAATATTCAACTGTAAAAAAGACAAAAGGAAAAAATTCATAAAAAATCTATAAAGAGTCTACATTCAAGGCTGGGCATCATGGTATATACATGCAATCCCAGTGACTCAGGAGGTTGAGGCAGAAGGATCATAAGTTCAAGGCCAGTTTCGGCCATTAAACAATGGCCTAGGCAATTTAGTAAGACCCAACCTCAAAATAAAACATAAAATGGGTTGGGGATATAACTCAGATAAAGCATCCAGTGTTCAATCTCTATCAAAAACAAACAAACACAAAAACAAATATTTTACATTCAGATTGTTATGTGAATGTCCAATTCTAGCTCCACTTAAATGCTAAAAGTAGATCAGAAGCAAGGAATTATAGGGTATACAATATAGACAAATTCTTAAGATCACTGTCTAATGGTAAAGACAGCTTAAATGTAGTTGTAATTCTTCACCCTTGTGACCTTGCATCGTTCAATTTGAGCTTTTGATTTTTTTCCTATTTGTAAAATAAAGAATTAAGAGATACAAGCCGATCTGGAGGGATGGTTCAGCGGTTATGGGGCTTGTCTGGCATGCACAAGTACTCAAGTTCAAACCCTAGCACCATGTACAAAAAGAAGTCCCATAGCACTGAAAGTCACATGAAAAACTAAATAAAATTGATTCTTTCTTTCTCTAAGAGAGAGAGAGGGAGAGGGAAAGTGTGGCAGGGACAAGCCTTCTAGCCTAAAGATAACAAAATAGATCCGAGTCAATGTAGGCCAATGTAGACTTGGTGTAAGTGGTTTTATTTATTTATTTATTTACTGGGAATTGAAACCATGGATGCTTAGCCACTGAGCAACATCCAATATCCCAAGACATTTTATTTTTTAATTTTTTTTTATTTTGAGAAAGGGTCTCACTAAGTTGCTTAGAACCTTGCAATTGCTGAGACTTACCTTGAAATTGCAATCTCCTGCCTCAGACTCTGGAGTCACTGGGATTGCACACATTTGACACCATATGCAGCTGGTATAAGTGCTTTATAAGAAGGTATTCATAACATGAAAATTTTATCATTTTTCTCTTTCACCTTTGGAAAGCCATAATGGCAGTATAAAAACTAATAGTTGCCAGTAAAATACAGAATTTATTATAAATAATTGCTTTAATTACTTCAATTACTTTTAAACCTTTGATCAGTTATTGAGCACCATGACCATAACTTAATAAATAGGAGGGAAGGCAAATGAGAAATACCTAGAAGAATTAATTATAGACTATGATATTATTAAACATATGAGTCTCTATGAAAGACATGATGATTAATCTTGCTTTAGAAAATACAGTAAAAATATTAGAAAAAAATTATACCTATAAAGAATTTTACACATCCAGACCTTGAATTTTACAGTTGAAATTACTTAAGCTAAGTGTATGGCTGATTAGTAATTCATAGACTAGGATTTAGGTTCAGTGTTCTACCCACTAACCACATTATGGTATCTACAGAAGAAAATAAAAGAATCTTCCTAAAAGTATATAACAGAATGAAATGATGGCCTCCTTCATAAAGGTAAACAATAAATATGACTTTGGTTTATCAATAACATATGGTTACACATATATAAAATATGTTTTGTACTTTTTCAAAAATTACCTTTGAGCCTATCTTCATATTTTATGTATCTAGCCTAATGAGCTATATATGACTACTATTTCTCATTAAAACTTAATCAATGTTTATAAAGTTTGCATGAAAATATATTCAAATAATATTTAATTTCTGGTAAAAATCTTCTTGACCTAGTATTGAAATATAGTGCATGGTTTGTTTTGGTAAACAAGTAACTTCCACTGTAAAATATCTCTATTATTTATTCTTTCATTTATAATGTTTATTTTTACTTTCTTTATATATTATTTTAAGTTTTATCATAACCATCTTTTAAGCTTTTTTACAAATTTAGGCATTTGATGATAATTTTTCATTCAATTAATTGTTTTGCATTACAAAACACAAATTACCTCAAAACAATACGTGTCCCTCACATAAAAGAAAGACAGAGAAAGGAGGGGAAAAACAACTTACTAAACATTTACAAGGCCTGTAATTCTTGACACACATTATTTTAAGCTTTGTGTATATATAACACCATTGGAAGCTATTGTTACTCCCATTTTTATTAATGAGAAAACTGAAGTTAACAAATTTTAGATAATGTTAGCAGAATCCCTGAGACCTTGTGTGACTCCGAAATCAAATGCCTGCCCTCACACCTGTTTTAAAATTGCATTAACATTTTCAAATTTCTTTGATGCATAGTTCATTACAGTCTTTGAATAAGCCTATGAAATAAAGGCACTCCTTATTTACTACACTCATTTTATAGAAAAAGATAGTGATTTGTTCAGTTTTTGAAGGAGAGGGTCTTACCACACCTCAACACACTGAAAGTAAAATTTATGTAGACCAGACATACATAACAAAAAGATTTAAAATCAAATCACTTACAAAGTAATGATGACTATAGTAGATGGCAGATATCTCATCAGCAGCAATACACCTCTGCAGAATGTCTACAAATCATTGCTTCTTTATATAAAGCTATCCTACCTTCCTTCCAACATGAATTTACACTGACCTTTATTAAAAATAAGTTGTATATTATGTGAAAATTACAAATACATATACACACAATGGCAAACACAGAAAATAAGGATAAGACTGAGGGTGTGGTTTTACTGTGAACCATATGGATACATTCTGCTCTTTTTGCTCTTGGACCATCATCCTTAGAAAAAAAGAACACATGTTTGTATACATACACATACATATAGGTATATATGAATATGTGTTTTCCTGAGTTCAACTACAAGAAGACAGAGGAGGAAACGACACGAACATTATGAGAAATCTCACAAAATGAAGAGTGTGTTCCTATACTGCAATGCAGCTCATCCTGACACAACTCTGTGTGAGTGATAATTGGTAGCAAGTGCTGATTAGCTGCTTGTAGTAACCAGACTTCTTTTTCCACCTTAAAACACCAACATAACAATTATTCTACGTGAGGTTCTAATGGTAGAAATAAATGATTTGTATGACAGGTATTTATACATTATAAAATTCTATATTCATATCAGAATATTAAAACATTATGCATATTTGTTAAGTGTATGATTAAATATGTAGTCCTATATAATACTTGATATTAGATAAGGAAAAATAATTAATTATCCATTATGTGTCCATTTTTATACTCTAGTGTAGGAAGATTTATGTGATTTATGAATATGTGAACAAACAGTTCAATCAATTTTGTAGTATGATGTAGGGAGAGATGAAAACACTTATGATGGTTCAGAAGGCAGCATATAAAGATTTTCCTTCTTTTTTTATTGTTTATTTAAGATTTTCCTTCTAAGTGTGAACTGAATTCTTTTTTTAATTTATTTTTTATTTAGATGATATAGACTTACAATTGAGGGGGAAACATTATCAAACATTCAAGAACAAATGTATATATACTTAGTTATCTAGGACTAATGCCATGTCATGGATGGAATTCTAATCCTAGTGTTTAATTCATGGTCCCAGGTTTCATATTAGAGAATCCTATAGTACACAATGCTATTTTCAATACTAAAATATGAATTATATTCTTTCTTCTCCTTTTTTGTACTGTGGATTGAACCCAGGGACACTTTAACATTGAGCCATAACCCCAGAATTTTTTTAAAAAATTCAGACAGAATCTTGCTAAGTTACCAACACTGGTCTCAAACTTGCAATCCTCCTGCTTCAGCCTCCCTAGTCACTGGGATTACAGGTGTGTGCTACCGCACTGGCTTATGAATTATAGTCTATAAACATGGTTGAAAAATATCATTTGAGAGAATAATACTGCTTTCCTGAAAAGTCTGAATTTGATTAACAAAACTGGAGCTGTAGCCAAGTCTGCCTGCCTTGTCAACTATCTCAAAAGAAGATCTACGTAGGAAATAAAGCCAGGCACATGACATAATATATCTATAGCTTCTGAGTCTCATATTGATACTAATAGCTGTCTGATTTTCTGAATGCTGACTTTGAGCCAGGCATTGAGCCAAACTCTTCAAATACTGCCTTAATTTATTCTCACAACAAGCCTCAGAAGTTTGCATCATGATCACAATTTTATGAATAAGAAAACTGAAAATCAAATGCTGAACTGTGTAAGATCAAAGAACTAGTAATTTGTAGGGCTAGGATTTTAATCTGGGTCTCTGGACTCCAACACCCCCATTCTTTTCACTGCTCCTAAAACACCACTAAGATATCACAGACAAATGAGGCACCAACCCACCATTTCTGGCTAAAGAGCCAAATCCTGATCTCTGCTGTTTCACGATTTCTACTAAACAATAGTTCAAGTATTATATAAGAAATGGTTTCAACTGTGCAAGGCCCTAAGCTTAATGGGAATCCCTAGGTACTTTCTTTTCTTGGTATGCCCTACCTGGAAGCTTCCATAGTGAAAAGTGTTTTTTCAAAGCATATGGCCTCTGTACAGTTATCTTTTTCCACTAGTTAAAAATGTTTCATAATGAAGAGTAACTTTCCTCACATTCCATATGTTTGCTCATCTTGGAGAGAAGCTCTTTAGATTTTGTCTGGAATGGATGGAAACAAAGAATTATACTTCTAATATAGGGAGAATTATGTTTCTCATGTAAAACTGCATATTAGCAGATCACACCATGTAAAACAAAGTTAAAGATAGAAGAATCTGGAGCTTGTAGTAACTACAATGTAACTGGGGATAGCAATGATCACAGATTGTCATAGAAAGAAATAGTTTCAGAAAATGTGTTTATCACCAATACCCCCATCTACCTTACATTTGGTGACAGTTTTGACTATTATGTGGTATAATGGTTATAATGCTGGATAAAGAGGACACAGCAGCTTCCAGGAAAGTAATATTTGGGGAAATTCCCCATCTAACAAACTTTTGTGCAAGTTTCCGGTCTAGTGAAGGCTTTTAATGAGGTATGCACTTCCTCCGTGGTACTGCTAAAAGAAATGGTCAATAAAATGTCAGAAGATGCTGTCAACTAAACCTGTCTCTGTTTTCATGTTAATCCAAGGCCCCAAAAGGCTACAGTAGGGTCATCTGGACATATTGTGCCCATGGTATTATCACAGTACTTGTAACAAAAATGACAATATAGAGAAGTGATTATTACAGAAAATGATTTTCACTTAAACTCAGAAACCCGTCACTTTCTAATTTTAAGCAAAATTTTTATTGTATATAAAAATTTAAATTTTACATTACCTGTACAAGTAGGATTTGGAAACATCATAATATCATGTGACACCAAAAGGATTTTATGTTTCTTTCATCAGTCCAAAAAAACAAACAAAAGATCAGGGAGTCACTAATGATTGATTTTGGTAGAAAAAATAATCTAAAATATTGACCAAATAACACTACACAGCAGGAATGTTTGGACTCTTGTGTTGCCTTTGTCATGCTGACCAATCCCAGAGGAAGTGTTTAGTGGCAGTTCTAATAGTTTTGCATCTGTCTGGGAAGCTTGTCATAATGCAGCACTTCCAGACAATATCTTGCTAGTCCGTCTCAAGGAAGCCTCAGCAAAGCTGGAAAAGGAAGGCTCACCAGTTGGCAAAATCACAAACTGATAAAGTAGAAAGTAAATTGGAATTCACTAAGTAAATAAAAGCTTCTAGTCGTTTAAAAAACGATAAAGAGCAGCCCAGTGCTTTCATAAGTGCCAATTGAATTCTAAAAGGGAACCCATGAATTTCTTACTAAGGACTCAGTCAAATAAAATCTCAAGTGTTTTTATAGCAACAAGACAAAAACATATTGTGCCACACATACACACACACACTATAACATACTACACACAGAGCCTTCTTAAAGTTGGAACTACCTCTGAAAGCATTCTAAACCAGTTTGAAGGGAAAAGAATATCGCCACTACGTGCTGCTGTTTCTAGTGAGAGAACTGCTTACTACATGCAGCAAAACAAGCAGACAGAACTCTGCAGAGCTCGACATTGGGCCTTTCCAAATGCCTATCCACGTTACCTCAGGACAACTCTGTGCACAGCACACCCAGGGCTACCTGCTCTGGTTGGATAACGGTGAACTGAGTGACCTCATCTCCAAGGTGTGGGTCCCACTGTTGCAGCCCTCTGTGCTCAGTCTAGTTCAGCAACTCATTTGGGTAAATTCCACTGATGGTGAAAACTTTAGATGGTGTTTTCACTGCATAGTCTTTCTTCCTGATGATGTTATTATCCTTCAAGTTCAATGATGAGGCCATTCTCTTACGACACCTTACATCTTCCATTTGTCCCTCATATCTCACACACTGGTCACCTTGTCACATGCTTACAAGGCACTAGAACAATGTTCCCAATTTATTTCGGAAGAAAAAGGGGCTTAATTTTTCCTCAGTTGAAAGATCTGACTCAATTAAACTCATGATTTAGTTCTTAAGCAAATATCGATTTGAACAAAACGCTAAACTGGAGCTTTAGCTCATGGCATTGTAGAACACATTTGAACATTAGGGATAAAATTAGATTATTTGCATCTACAGATTTAATGGTTATAGTTTCAACCTGAAAGTCCATGATGGTAAGTTGTGATTTTCTTGAGATTCAAATTTGAATCATATACATTAAAATGGGCGGGTGTGAGTTCTCACCTGATGAAAAAGCAAAGCACAAGGACTAGGATTCATGTATCAGTACTGCTTATTCTTTATTTGTCTGTGCATTGTGTATTTTTGTTGAAGAGAGGGAGAATTATATGTTTTCATTTGAATACAAGGATTTGCAGTCTTCTGAAAATCCTTTGCAAAAATCAGGGATTTGCTGGCAGATGGTAAATACCAAGAATCCATAGCAGATAGAGTTTATTAATCTTTCTCTTTTCTCAGATCATGTTAAAACTAAGATTCCTCCTTAAACAGCCCTCCAGGTAATCATTCCTAATCTCTCAGAACAGGCATGAAAGAGAAATCTATTTGATATTCCTTTTCTACTGTTTATGAAGAGACACGGGAAAAATCTATTTTAATATTTTCTTTACCATTTTTAGAGTTCTACAATGGAAATATTGTTAAAATTAAAAAGGTTAATTGCATTAGAAGAGAGTTGGAATATTTAGGGCAAAAGAGGTTAATGCAGTTATTTTCAACTACAAAGGATTAAGATACCTTCCATATGAGTATAATCACTTTGAAAATACTTTCAGAAAACTTAAATGTGAAATAAAATGTTGAACATCTATAATCTATACAATAATTCAGCCCCAAATGTCCATTATTTCACTTCAAATTCAACATTCAAAATCTTATGTGGTCTTGTTGAATTTCTTCTAGGATTATACCATGCTGTAAAATTTACCTGGGACTTAACTCTTCCAAAACATCAAAAAATCAGACTTCTTTTCTCTTTGTTGGGATTTCTAGATACTTACACTTGACGAGTATCACAGTGTCAATGTACACCGGCTTCAACATGTAGAACTGTAGCACAGCCAATCCATGCTTGGGTCATAGCTAAGCATTAGTACATGTGATGTTAAATATCTGACTTAAATCAAACCAGGGAAGCTTTCTAGGCTTCAGACTAGAGTGGCGTTGGCATTCCTCGACCCTCACCTTTCCAGTTGATACAGTTGGTATGCAGGAAAACACAGGTGGGAAAAAGAACTTGCCGTTTTGTGGGTAACCCAAGACAAGAAAGAATGAACATGGCACTAGCTGACAGGTTTCCAAAAGACTGCTTCAACTGAACCAAAGCTTTTCTTAATGACGTCATTCAGTAAAAATAAATTCAAGTCTCCTGTAAAGCTATATTCTATTGAATTGATTTTTAAAGTACTTCATGCCCTATTGTTACCTCATTTTATAGTAAGCCAGTGGGATTTTTTAGCTGAAATGTCAGGTTTATAATTAGGAGTCCATGATATAAAGTTTGTCTTGCCTAAAGACATGGGTAGCTTTTCAAAGGTTTGAAATCTGTAATACACCATTTAGATAAATCTTCATTGAACCTTTCACATTATACTTTAATTTCATACTACTTATTTTTTCTTTTGATCTTTCTAATACAATAATAAACTATTCTGAATAGTGAACTTAAAGATTCATAAAACAAAACTTTGGATTGGATAATTTACTTAGATAAGGGATTGAATTTTAACCTCATAAATTTTAGGGAAATATTTATTATGAGAGCCTTAGTATTCCCACTGAGATGGGAGCTGACTGCTTACATTTTAAATATATGAATACTTCAATACAACATTTTTTTATTTTTCTGATGCTTCTAGTACCTAGAGTATAGATGCATCTTTCACGCCAACCTGATTTATTCCCTTTTCAACTATAGAATTCAGTCTATGATTTAAAAATCAATAATCTCAATACACTTTATAATTAGAGTTAGCTCTACATCCAAACTTTTAAAGATCACGATAACCCATATATAACCTAAATGAAAAAAGCACCCTTATTTCTTAGATTACCAATCAGATTTATCGGTATGATCTTTTCCTTTTCCTCAAGTTAGGAAATGTTGTTTTATTGACTTCATGTTTCTTCATTTTACAGAAATGTTCAGCAAAAATAAAATGTAAGTTCCACAAATTAGCTTTATTATCTGATATATATGAAATATAATGACTTGCATTTGAATAAAATACTATGAATATGGAAGAAATTATCTCATAAAATGGAAACTAGGTCAGTTGAAAAAATTTACTTTCAATCTCAGGGTGAAAAATTCTCATTTACTCAGGATTTTATTAATTCAGAATTCATATCAATTAGGCAATGATTATATTGAAGTTTACATTTCTATAATCACTCAATAAAGTATCACTTTTCAATGTACCCCTGCATCTCTTTAGCCCTGATTGGAAGTGTTCTTTATTTCAGTAAGCATCGACAGACTATATCTTTAAGCACATTGAACAGATAATGGAAAAGTTCTTAATTTATTCATAATGCATGTATCCTCACCAGTTACTTATTTCTTCCTTGATTTATTCCACAGATGTCCCTGGAGTAAAGAAGTGTTGACTGCTACTGCTCATTAGAGTCCTTCTACAGGTGCGCTGAGAATGCACTCTTAATTGTTTGCATAAAGATACTTATCAAGAGCTTCTGTCTTGAACATAACCTAGCTAATATTAGGCATTTGGGGACTCAGAAATAAACAAGATAAAACCTTTAGCTCAAAGGTATAGTACTTCTCTTCTAATTGTAAATCAATCCAATAAATACATTTACATGTCATCATGATAAAACAGCCGCTGCAGTAGAAAAGAGCGCCACAGAAATTCAGACAGTGAGGCTCATCTGTATGAGGAGTGGTCAGGAACCCTAGTACCAGAGTGATGATGATGATAGGGGACAGACAGATGAGTGGTGGGAACATGAGGTTAAGAGAATAACTCCACAAACTGGGCACACTGTGCTGACCCCCACATGCTTTCTTTTCTAAGAAGCAATTCACCTGCACCCCTGCCCAGCTTGAGATGACAGGTTGTTACATTCCTCAGCAGTCTGTAATCTGCAAGGGAAATGCAGGCCTGAAAAAAACCTATAAAAGGAACACAAGTTACCCTGCAGGGGCAGACTTCTGTGACCTTTAAATAGACCAGATCTCAGAACTAGGGCAGATAAGGATAATTCCCCCTAACCATAAAATCTGTTAAGAATGATTCTAATTAGAATAGGTCAGCATGGGTCCAAGTAACCTAGAGTTATCAAGCACAGGGGACATGCTGCAGACAAAAGTCAAAAGGTGGACCTATGTGTGAGATTCACTTCCCTGGGAATCCCCAATAGAACTGGAGGGCAAGAGAGCCACACTGTCAGCCTCCTCTCTGAGAGGAACCACTCTCTCCTTTGAGGGTGTCTTCTTTTCCCCTTTCCAGTTCCTTCAATTCGCAGCTGTTACTCTAGCCACAGGTCTGAAATCTTTCTGACTTGATTGCAAGAAGCCGGGGTGAAGGGAGTCTACACTGCCTCAGGTTCATGGAAGACCTAGATCAATAACAATAGTACCTTCTAGTAAGGCATTTAACAGTACAAATATCATTTGTTGTGCCACTGCTGTACTCCCCACGTCCTTAGTAAAGCGTGTAGTTAGCACATCCCAGGTCAAAGTACTTGCACTCAAATTCCATCTGTGCCAATTTCTACCTGTAGGACCAAAGATGCTTTACTAACTTCTTCATGTCTGTTTTCTCATTTGCAAAGAGGGGATTCAAGAAGCAGTACCCTCCCCAATAGTGGAGATTAATAATATACTATAAATTTTAAGTAAACAGTGAGAATAGTTTTGATGCATGGTAAGTGCTAGATAAATGTTAACCACAACATCAACATTATCATTGTGGATTGTTAAGAAAATATTTCAGTGTTCCAACAGTGTACTTTGTAAATAAATCATTCTGAAAACATTAGATCCTGAACCATGAATAAATGATTGGAAGTAAATTTGCAGCTGTACAGATGATGAGAAAACTCAAGAGAAATTGACCTAACTCAGAGAGCTCTGTGTTAGCATTTCAGGAGAGACTGAGAGCCAGGACTCTGGAGACATCCCTAGTCACATAAGGCAGAGACAATGAGGTTTATCTGTCCTTCGCAGAGATTTACACTCCAAAAGGTTAGAATAAGAATCTAACCTTATCCTTTTCTTCCCATCAGAAACAGAAATGTTTCTCCCTCCTTTTGAGATTTGTGGTGAAGGTAGCTGCCTTTTTCTACTGCATACCAGAGGATGAAATCCATTTTCTTTCACCCCCCACTCAGGGAATGTGAGACCACCCACATAGGAGACTTCACCACCTCACTCTCATTGTGTGGCTAGCGGTGAACACTGGGGTGACAGAAACAACATCAACAATGTAGTTATTATGTAAATATTAATTACTAACCTGACTCTGATCCAATGCACCTTGGGTGTACATTTATTATAAAATTAACAGATGATTATTTCAAACTAAACAATCATCAGCATCAATATCATTACAGTCATGATCATCATCATCTGGGCAAAGACTAGATAGGGTCTAGGTGCTAAATACACAAAAAAATCTGTTTCTGGGCACAGGTTTAGATTGTAATTTTCAACTTTTATTGTACATTATCCATTTTTTTCTGTGTTCAATCCAATTGAACATCAGTTCTAATACTATGTGAATTTTTATACACTATTCCATTTTTCTAGTTCACTCTCCTTCAAGAGAGAGAAGTAAAAGTCCATTCATTCATGGAGTGCCCACGATGAACCAAGCACTTTATGTTTGTTTATTATCTTATTTAACCCCATAAGAGTGATTAATGGTAAATGTGCTCTAAAGCATTACTTTTCTTATCTCATTTTTTAATGAAGAGATATTTCAAAACCATCTAAAAGAAAAAATGTAAACTTTTGACCTTTTAAAATACTGCACGGAAAAAGGCAGACAGTTCTTGGGCTGGAGAGGTGACTCAGCAATGGAGCACTTGCCTAGCATAGGTAAGGGCTTAAGGGTGTGGATTTGATCCCTTAGTTCCAGCAACAATGAAATTGAGGGAAAACAAACAAACAAAAAAAATAGATCAAAAAATAACTCTGGGGAATTTTCCAAGATGGCGAGCTGCAGGAAAGAATCTTCTTGTTTGGCTCCATGACAGGATAAAAATATTTTAGGACAGTTCCTTGCTGCAAGGTGCATTTAGGGGAAAATCACTGCCGGCGCACAGTGATAGGAAAGATTTTTGGAGTACCTGAGATTTGGGTGCAGCAAGTGGAAATGAGGGATTGTATCCATTCTAGCCAAGTCACAGGAGCTGCAACTGCCATTGCTCACAATCAGCAAAGGAGTAGGGGAGGAGCTGAACATAACTTGTGACCCAATCTGCCTCAGAGAAGCCTAGTTCTCTAAGGAACTGTGCATTGGGCATAGTCCTACTTCCAATATTTCATTAAGAATATTTTTTCATGATTTTGATGTGTATTTGTGTGCCATCCGGTAAAGTTGATTGGTTCATAGACATATAAACACACCAGCTGGTTTTTTTAATTTCATTTTTGTATTGTTTTGGGGGTTTTTTTAACCATTTTTTTTATCTCTTTTCTCTTTTTACCTTTTCCTTTCTTCTTTCTGTACTCCCTTCATTGTTGAGCATTTTCTTAAGTGTAAATGTTTATCCTTCTGCCTGTTAAGGGTTGGGATTTTGATCAGTACATTTAGTAATTGAATTGTACAATGCTCAGTTGCAAAGTTTTCCTGTACTTCCTTCTACCTTTTCTTGTGGTATCACCCAAATTCTATTAATATCTTACCCTTCCTCTACTTTGGTACAGATGTCTCCTCTCCCTGTTCTTTTTATTTTTTATTATTTTTTTCCTTTTTCCAGCAAACCCTTCACCTCCTATACTTTCTCTCTATTAGAATTTGTGAGACAGATTAGGAGAGATAGTAAAATGGCTAGGTAGTCAGGACCCTGGGTCCCATTCAACCACACCTAGATGCTAACCAGTAGAGGGCAATTAATAGGTATACTCAGGGCCTTCAAATTTTGCAAAAATCCTTAAGGCTCACCTGTGGGAGCAAGTCCTTTATCCCAGAGGGGGTAAAACTAAGAAGTTGGGGTGGACACAGATGGAAACTAGGAAAGATTTGCTATCTAGTTTGCATAGATTTTAACCATTAGTTTTGGTAGTTAGTTTCAATGCCTGTTTTACATAAGGTTTAACCAATGATGTTGGTGCTTTTCTCAATGCCTGCTTTACATGCATCTTGTTCATGGCCACACCCAAACCAATATTAACTTGGCCTATCACACATCAGACGGATGCTTCCAGGAACCCCATCTGCCTTGCGGAGTCTCTGCTCTCCTTCGTTAAAAAAAATCTTACTCCTTTCACTCTTCCCTTCTGTGGTTGTCCCTGGATTTTATTCTTCAAATTCTGGAGACAAGAACCCACGAGAAGACTGGTGCCAAATTCCTGGGATATATTTCCACATCAAGAGCTGCAATACACAGCTCAACAGTAGCTGGGGTGGGGGGCAGGGGGACGATGACCCAGCTTTTAGCTGGGGAGTTGCTAACACTGTTTCTGTTGTAGAAACCTGCAGCCAGTCCAAATTCCCAGTTTTAACTGGGAATAGCTGCAAACACTAGAAACGGGCTATTCTGGCTGCTGGAATCTGCAGTCAGTCCAGACTCCATTTGCCAATGGGAGCAAATCCAGCCTCTAATCCAGCCTCATCTCGAAACCCATACATCACTTGGATATTACAACCTCCTCTCCTCCTCTCTAACTTCCTCTTATATAACCTTTTCTCTCAGGTATCTGTAAGTTTATAACCTCTTAGCTGTAATTAGTTTATACAATTTGACCCACCCATCATTAATACTCTGAAACCATTACCACTGTAAATGCCAAACTCAATAATCATTGTATGCTTTGAAGCCTGATATAGGTGATAGTTGAATACTATTGTCATGGAAAGTAATAGCTAACACTATCAATGGTTTCATAGGTGGAATTTAACATTGTAATAGATATAGTTGGTACTAAGTAACCAATTTAATACTTGTAAGCATTAGCTGTTCATACTGATGGTCTCCTATTAGCTCATGAGGAGATAGAAATCTTAAGAGACACTAACAGTTCACAGGTTAGGGATTTGCCTGCTGAATTCAATGATTCTGACAATACCCCAACCAGTAAGGGATAGGACAAAACCCCCAATCCAGCAGCAAGGACTCAAAGAGGAACAACCAAAAAGAGAGCTGAGGCTACACTCCCTTGTACTGACCCAGAAGTCAAATCCAGAGGAAAATCCTCAGAATAAGATAATTGCTCACAATAGCTCATACACAAAATAAGAAGAAAAAAAAAAAGAAAAAGAAAAAGAAAAGATAAAAGAATCCTCTTCAATTTAAGGAGTAAGAAGAAGCCTATGCCCGGGCCCCACCCCAGAGCCACATAAGCCCAAGACTTCAGACCCACCCTGCCAGACACACCAGACACCCCCAAGGACCCTGCACCCAGACACTACTCAACAGTTGCACACACTCAAAGGTACAAATATATTGGGCC
Organism: Aplodontia rufa; assembly: GCA_004027875.1. Lineage (NCBI taxonomy): Eukaryota > Metazoa > Chordata > Mammalia > Rodentia > Aplodontiidae > Aplodontia > Aplodontia rufa. The sequence continues at coordinate 45,931 of PVKS010000949.1, forward strand.
TGTCCCCACCACCAAGGATTCCAGGTCCTAGCACACTATGTAGGCTGGTCCATTCTGGCCCACCCCACATCTCCGGGACCGTAGGACCCAGGTACACACCCTTACAGCTTAGCTTCAACAACACAGTGGGCTTCCCAGCAACCCCACTAGGTTCCAAATCTGAGTCCTGGAACCTAGATCATAAGGATGCAACAAAACAAGGCTCTGGGCAGTTGCATCTTTCTGGAGGAAGGTGGTCCTCAGAGTGGTTGTGTCTGACCTGACCTGCAAGGAAGAAGCACTCAGAAACTTGTCCTGCTTCCACACAGGGAACACCTAGAAAAGGTTCACCTCAAACCTACAACTCCCTACCAAGGAGCCCATGTGCATGAAGCAGGATGAAAACTTGTAACAAATTATCAATGATCAGATTACTAACAGGAACAATGAACTAAAAGAAGATTTAATGAAGGGACTAAGTGAGAAAACACAAGAGATGAAAAACTGCATTGTCAAAGAAATAGACATACTGCAAACAGAAGTAACAGACATAAAATCTGCTTCCAAGCACATCAGAGGAACAATTGAAGAATTTAATAATAGACTAACTTCTATAGAAAATAGAACCTCAGCTCTTGAAGAAAGAACTCCCAATAATGTGGTCAGGCTGAGTAAGCATGAGTGCTCAGATGACAAAAAGAAAAAAAAAAACTTACAGAACATGAGCAGAATTTTGAAAATGTCTGGGATGAAATCAGAAGAAAGAATCTAAGAGTTATTGAGATACAGGAAGAAATTGAAAAGCAAATTAATGGTACAAGGAACATTTTCAATGAAATGGTTAAAGAAAAAATTTCCCATATAAAAACAGAGTCAGAAATGCTTACCAGGAAGCATACAGTTCATCCAATAGGCCTAATCAAATGAGAAGCTCTCCTTGTCACATCATATTCAAAATGTACAACAGGGAAATCAAGGAAAGAATATTAAAAGCTGTAAGAGAGTAATGCCAAATCACATTTAGAGAAAAATCAATAATGATCACCGTCTGATTTTTCAGCTCAGACTCTAGAAGCAAGAAGATACTGAAAGTAAATTTTTCAATGTCTGAATGACCTCAGCATTCAGCCAAGAATACTATGCCCAGGAATACTCAGCTTCAAATTCAATGGGGAGATTAGAACATTTCATGATAAGATCAAACTGGCAGCATTCATGAAGAGAAAACCAGCAATGCAAAGAATCCTCAAAGATAAACTTCAAATAGGAAAGCAAGCAAACTACCTTCAAAACCTACAAACAGGAAATTTTATAAAGGTACATGCTATCAATAGACAACCAAGACAGCACAAAATATAATAATAAACCACAACGACTATGAACCATAACCACATAACTATTCTAACACTGAATGTGAATGGTCTCGATGCACCAACCTAAAGACACATATTAGCGCATTCAATCATAAAACAAAATCCAATAATATGCTGCTTACAGGAGAACACCTGACAGCCAATATAGCCACACATTGAGGGTGAAAGGATGGAAAAAAAATCTACCTGGTGGACAGCCTAAGAAAGCAAGCTGATGTTGCATTACTTGCATCCAACAAAGTAGAGTTCAAACATAAATTAATCAGAAGAGATAAATAAGGTCACTACTTCCCAGGAAAGGAACAAAACAACAGGAAGACATAACCATAATATATATACACTCTAAACACCAATGCTCCCAACTAGGGATAAATTATTCCATGATATAAATCTACTTGTGGATATCAACACAATAATACTGGGAGACTTTAACACCCTCTGTCACCAATAGAAAGATCATCAAAGGAGAAAAGCAATATAGGGATCTCCAGTCTAAACAACTCCAACTCCATAAATCAAATAGACTTAACAGACATCTATAGAATACTCCACCCCCAATTGGCCAAATATACCTTTGTCTCAGCAGAACATGGATCCTTCTCCCAAAAAGATTATATTCTAGTTCACAAAAGAAATCTCAGCAAATATAAAAAGTAGATATTATTCCATGTATCCTATCAGACCATGACACCATGACCCGAGCAATTAACAGCAAAAATTATAACAGACAACACACATATAAATGGAAATTGAATAACACTCTATTGCTGGGCTTCAACACACAATGCATTGAGAGTGTTACATCAGAAAGAGGAACTCATTTGATGAAACCCGCCTCTTGAGGACACATGCAACCAAAATGGCTCCTGACACCCTACTCAGGGGCATCACCTTGAGGTCCATGATGCCTCTTCGGACCGCCTGATGGGATAGGTTAAATAACTGCTACCTGCATGGGCTCTCTGCCCCTTGCTGACCTTTCCTTTCATTGGTCCCCATACTCTTTATAACCACACACACTTCCTCAATAAATGAGTTCCTGCTGTGACTGGTCTCCCTGACACATCTGATTGTCCTCCTTAGGGAGGGCTGGGAAAGGGCTGTCAGTGGACCCTTGCCTCTCTTGGCCGCCTTGGTTGGGGCGTGCTTCTCTCCTTCTCCCCTGTGGGTCAGGGGGAACACGAGAGACTAAAAATCCCAACAACTGGTGCCTGAACAGGGACTTGAAAGGAAGCAATGAACCGAAAGTATCGGCGAGCCAAGCCAAGCGTGTTTCAAGGTAAGGGTATCCCTGAGGAGATGGGGCAATCTCATACTAAACATGAAGACCCAGCTCTGAAAGCGCTGGCTAATTTGTTTGACTGGTCCACCCCCCCCCCAAGAAACCAGTCAACTCTCCACATTGGAAAGCATTCGCCAAGGAGACTCTGTCGGCCCCTCCCAAGGAAATGGGCTCGGAGGAGGAGTCTTTTGACCCCTTCAATGAGATATTCAGGAGCTCTCAGCCCCCTCCCTTTTGCCCATCCTCCCCTAAGAGATCCCACTCATCCCCTCCCTTTCGGGGATTGCAGAGACCCTCTGAATGTGGTGGAAGTTTGCTCCTCTCCCAAGAGGAAGCACCACCGCCATCTTGTACTGACAGCGGGAGAGAGAGGATATCGCCACCATCTTATAACCAGCAGCTACTTCCAAATGCCAAGACAGATCTCATAGGTCATGTTGACTCCCCTCCTTGCCAGATCTTCCCTGTAGATGTTAACCCGGGGGCAATAGGCCTGCCATTTGGTATCCATGGGCCCAAGACCTAAAAGAATTTTAAAAGGCTGTTTCAGAGAACAGGCCCAATTCCCCTTGGGCTGAGACTATTCTTTAAGGCTTAACCCATTAGCAGTGCACCACCCAGGATTGGAAAAACCTGACCAAAGCCGTCCTCCCTGGCCCCCTGTACCTTAAATTGTGCACCTTCTTTAATGAGGAGTGTCATGTCCAAGTGGAATGGAATCAGGCAGCTAACCCACCAATCCCGATAACCTATGGGAGGCTTTCTGGGTCCAGTGATCAATTTTATAAGGTAGAGATACAACCAGAGACATTATGGGCAGGACCCTAACGTTCTGTTAGTCCCCTATCGTTTGTCAGATTTTGATTGGGTAAAAAGAAATCACAGTCAGGTGGCTTGCACCCTTGAGGGTTTCATGGGCAACATAGATCTCTCAACTGCCCCCAAAGAATCCCTCTTGCCGCATTAGGATTTTGTTCCCTTTACTGGACTATTGTGGCCCTCCTCCTCCCTGACATTGGAATCCTCCCAAATAATCAATCCTTACCCATCCCTGCTATAGATCATTCCTCCTCCAGACATCCTTGGGTGTTGGGATTCCCCAACATCAGGCCCAGCTGGCTTGTAAAAGAATTGGTGGTAAACAACTCTAAGGGGTCCAGCTGGCTTGTAATTAGCAAATTGCCTGACGGCATGACTAAGCTATTCAGCCACTCATTTGTTACAATTGGAGAAATGCGTTTGCACTGTACCCCTATTGGTTGTTGTAATGGATAAATAGAGTAGCGACTAGTCAGGTAAGGAAGTAGCCAAAGGAGAAGCAGTAGACAGAGAAAAGCAAGGAAGCAAGCAGCCGTGTCCTGAAGGAGGAAAGCATAGAACCAGAGAAGAAGGCAGCCAGGAGGAAAGCAGCCCTGTCCTGAAGAAGGAAAGCAGAGAAGAAGCATAAAACCAGAGAGATCAGCAGAGACGTCGGAGAGATCAGCAGCGGTAGAAGATGCAGGTCCCGTGTTCTGGCCGCCGGCGTTTGCCCCCTCGTTCCCGGCTCCCCGACCCTTCCTGACTAGGCCCCTCGGGGAGCGGCCCAGGTCCGGGTCATTCCACCAGCTCCCTGCTCCAGAACTCTGCGGGGAGCGACTCCTTGCCCCAGCCCTGCCCTAACTCGGCCCCTTGGGGAACGGCCCAGGTTCAGGTCATTCTGCCCGCTCCTCGCTCCGGAACGGTGCGAGGAGCGACTCCTTTCCCCCGGTTCCAAGCCCTTTCCCCCCTCGCCCTTGGGGAATGGCCCAGGTTCAGATTGTTCTGCCCGCTCCTCGCTCTGGAACGCTGTGGGGAGTGACTCCTTGACCCCGGTTCCCAGTGTCCTGTCAGCCCCCGGGGAACAGCCCAAGTCTGGTCGTTCCACCTGCTCCCCGCTCCAGAACGTTGCAGGGAGCGACACTTGGGCCCTCTCTGCCATCCCTATATAAGCTTGGGGGTGGCCACGGGGGTGAGAATGGGTTTAGGAGGTCTTGGTCATTTCTTTCAGGTCTACAGTCTCAACTGGACCCTCTGGCTGCCATGGTTTTGCAGAACCAATGCAGCCTAGATCTTCTAACTGTGAGGGAGGGAGGGCACTGCTTGTTTTTACAGGAAGAATGCTGTTTCTATGCTCACTGTTCCGGCATCATCCAAGACAAGATCAAGAAATTACAAGAGGACCTCGAGAAACATCAGAATGAATTGCATTCCAATTTCCGTTGGTCCAGGTTGAATGGGTGGCTTCCTTATCTTCTCCCTTTGATGGACCCCTTGATTACCCTTACTTCTCCGATTCCTCAAAGATCGAGCTAAGGCAGTTCAATTGATGGTGGTAAGATAGCAATATGCAGTCCTGCAAGACTGTGACTGGGATACATATGAATCTGGCCAGGGGCCCTACCAGGATGTGCGGGTTTAGGGCAATACCTCTCTCTCTCTCTTCCTCCCCCCACACACCGAAGGGGCTGCCAGCCCTGCAGGTAAAAATTCCCGAAGTGCTAGGGTGGTAGTCAATGATGGGTAAGACCACCAGGAGGGGGCATCCTAAAACAGGCACACCCTCAAGTAGGGCATTTACCTGCTGATAAAACAAAAAGGGGAAATGCTGGGCTTCAACATGCAATGCATTGAGAGTGTTACATCAGAAAGAGGAACTCATTTGCTGAAACCCACCTCTTGAGGACACATGGGACCAAAATGGCTCCCGACACCCTACTCAGGGGCGTCACCTTGAGGTCGTGATGCCTCTTCGGACCGCCTGATGGGATAGGTTAAATAACTGCTACCTGCATGGGCTCTCTGCCCCTTGCTGACCTTTCCTTTCATTGGTCCCCATACTCTTTATAACCACATGCACTTCCTTAATAAACGAGTTCCTGCTGCGACTGGTCTCCCTGATTGTCCTCCTTAGGGAGGGCTGGGAACCCATGGTCAGGTGACCCTTTCCTCTCTTGGCCGCCTTGGTTGGGGTGTGCTTCTCTCCTTCTCCCCTGCGGGTCAGGGGGAACACGAGAGGCTAAAAACCCCAACATCTATTAAGTGAAGAATGAATCCAAGAAGATATGGCAGCAGAAATCAAGTAATTCTTGGAAGAGAATGAGAATGAAGATACTACAAATTGAAAACTCTGGTACAGCATGAGAGCATTCCTAAGGGGAAAATTTATAGCACTGAGTGCCTACATTAAAAACCAGGAGAGAGAGACCCTAGCTGAAGCAATAAGACAAGAGGAAGAAATCAAAGGGATAAGAATAGAAAGAGAGGAAGTCAAACTATCCTTTTTTGCTGATGACATAGTGCTATATATGGAAGATCCAAAAAACTCTACCAGAAAAGTGCTTGAGCTTATAAACAGATTTAGGAATGTGGCAGGCAACAAGATCAATACCCATAAATCAATAGCTTTCCTATATGCTCACAATAACAGGGCAGAAGAAGAAATCAGGAAATCAATCCCATTCACAATATCTTCAAAAAATAAAATAAAATAAAATGCTTGGGAATTACTCTAACAAGGGAAGTAGTAGAACTCTACAATGAAAATTATTGAACACTGAAGAAAGAAATTGAAGATAACATGAGAAGATGGTAAGACATTCCATGCTCTTGGTTAGGCAGAATTAATATAATAAAAATGGCCATTCTGCTGAAAGTGCTATACAGATTCAGTGCAATCCCCATCAAATACCAGTCATTCTTTACAGATATTGAGAAAGCAATTCTGAAATTTATTTGAAACAACAAGAAACCCAGAATACCCAAAACATTGCTAAGCAAGAAAGATGAAAAAAGTGGTTTTGCAATGTCAGATCTAAAATTATACTATAGTGCTGTAGTAACTAAAACAGCATGGTACTCCTAGGGTAATAGGAAAGAAGACCAATGGAATAGAAGACAAGATTTGAGACAAATCCACATATCTTTGAACATCTGATCTTTGACAAAGGGGTTCAACATGGAGGAGAGACAGCCTCTTCAACAAATGGCACTGGACAAACTGGACAGCCACTTGCAGAAAGTTAAAATTAGATCCTATCTCTAACTTTGTACAAAAACAAAATCAAAATTAATGAAGGAACTAGGAATTAAACCAGCTGCCATACAACTGCTGAAAGCAAAATAAAGATCAACACTTCCAAATACGGGAGTAGACAAAGACTGCCTCGACAAGACTCCCAAAGCAAAAGAATTAAAGTCAAGAATCAATGAGTGTGATGTCATTAAATTAAAAGGCTTTTACTTAACCAAGAAATTGGTCAAAACTGTCAACAGAGAATCTACATAATGGGAGATAACCATGTCCCGTGTTTCCTCTGACAGAGAACTAATATCCAAAATTTACAAAGAACTCAAAAAACTGAATATGAAAAACACAAACAATCCAATCAATAAATAGGCTAGAGAGCTAAATAAAACTTCTCAACACAGGAAATTAAGCAAGCCAATGAATACAAGAGTAAGTGTACTAAATTGCTAGTAATCAGAGAAATGCAAATCAAAACTACATTAAGATTTCACCTCACTCCAGTCAGATTGGCAATGATGAAGAATATAAATAACAGATGCTGGACAGGTTGTGGGGAGATAGGAATACTAACACACTGTTGGTGGAACTGCAAACTAGTACAGTCACTCTGGAAAGCAGTGTGTTACTCCTAAAAATTTAGGGATGTATTCATTGTAAGATACAGCTCTCTCTCTTCTGGGTGTTTTCCCAGAGGAGTTAGAATCAGCACATTACAGGGACACAGCAAAATCGATATTCATAGCAGTTTAAATTACAATAGTTAAATTATGTAACTAACCCAGATGCCCCTCACTGGATGAATGGAATATACATGCACAATGGAGTTCTACTCAGCTATTAGAAACAATGATATTGCTGCCTTTGAATGTAAATGGATGGCAATTGAGGAAATCATGCTGAACAAAGTTAGCCAAACCCAGAGACTCAAAGTTCGAATGTTTTCCCTCATTTGTGGAGGTTAGAGCAAAACTCAGTCTTGGGTGAAATGTTGTCAAACTCATGTATTAGACCCAGCAAAGTTGTAGCAACACATAATCTAGGGGAATCATAGATATGTGGAGGTGAGGGTACAGTAGGGGTGAGGGGTAGGGAGGAAGGATATGGAGGGATCTAAAAGAAAATCAACAATGTAGCATACTTTTACCTCCCCCCTTGAGAATCCAAATAATACTTGTTCAATAATTTAATTCTAGAAAATTCATATTTACATGTATTGTAGGGGTAAAATGTGGAAGAATCAAGATCCTGGGGTGTCAGTGATGTGGGGTTAATTCTGGTTTAGAAGCAAATGTATATAATATTGTTACTTTGTACCCATTTATGATTTTAGAATAGCTCAACTCCTTAATAAAACTTTAAAAAAAATAAATAACGTAAAATATTGCACGGTAATCTAAGGAACAGACCATTCCAATCTGTCATTCAATTGTCAAGTACTTCCGTGGGTTAGAGATCCAGAAAGTTGTAGTTTTAGGGGCAGGGAGGGAGTTAAACATTATCTGTGGAAGAAGTATTCAGTTCCTCCCTTATTTTGGGGCAGGGTACAATCAAATGCCCCCGATGGACCTGAAACCACAGATAGTACAGATTCTTATGTATACTATAATACTTAACTGTGATATAACTTAATTTATGTATGATGCACAATGAGAATATTGTAATAAGTAATAATAAAATAATAAAATGAAATAAAATATAATATATTCTATTACAAGTTATTTAAAACTTATGAAATTTTCTATTCAATATTTTTCACCATTGTTGACCACTGATAACTGAAATCAAAACCGTGGATAAGGGGTGACTGTGGTACAGTTCATATCAGAAAGGCCTTCTTAATCTAAGAAATCACTCTATCTTAGACAGTCTGTTAATTTATTCTAATTTCTTCTTTAAATTTTTAACTACAATTTTTATTTATTTAGATCGATTTAAAATGAGAATAAAATATACATGTTTTTCATTTGCAGATTTAAAAGAAAGGAATTCTGACCCTGATTTCCACTACTTGGTTAAATGCTCCTGGATTGTGATCCTATATCATTTGATGATTGCTTTACCCCTTGACATGGTGCAGAAGAGTGCTGTACACTTCCCTTCAAAATGTTCTGCTTGCGCTGCCCATGACTGAGTTGCTGTGGCCCTTCTATCTCTGAGCTATTTTCTCAGTCAATGGCAATCACAAATAACAAGCAAGGTGAGCAGCTGTTTTTCACCATACAATGGTTATTACGTTCGGGTGTGAAATAATCAAGTAAGCAAGTGAACAGCAGCATGCTATAAGCTGGAATAGCTGCAATGAAAAAAGTTAAGAAGACTAATGTTATGAGGAAAGGGTAGGTCTTGAAATAAAATCTGATTTTAAGGTCACAGATACTTGAGTAAGATTCACTCTCTGATATAGAGATATTAGAAATTGTACTTTGGTCTTAAAGACCCACTTACCTCTAAGGTAGCAGCAGAAAGTCAGCATTTTATTGCAAGAACTTTTGATTGTAAATTGCTACTGAAACCCATCACTCTAGCAACTACATAACCAGAGTCTCTGAATATTCATCCCAGTGTCTGTTTCTCTTATCTCTATAACTGAAACTAATCATTACAGGAAATGCATCAGAGATTCAAGATGCAAGTATATTATAGCTCTATGGTCCCCTAATCCTGTATTATATGATAGTTTTTGCATACCCGAAATTACTGTTCTCTTTCCCTTTGCTAAGTGCCAGGATGTTGCCTTTTAGAGTAGACTGTTTTGTTTGCATCCATCCCATCTCCAGACACTCATGCCAATGTACACATATGCATGTGCACATACACACGTAGATGCACACACACTTTCCTATTCAGCATGTATGTGACTGTGCTTCTATAACTCCTTGAGCCTTCATTTCACACAAAACTCATTAACAAAGAACTAAGCAATAATTACAACCCTAACCTTTGGTTATCCCCAATGCTTTTTAAATATTTTTCGCATTTATGTTAAATAATATTTAAAGCATTTATGTTAAAGGAAAAAAGATTGCATGAGAATTGGACTTTGTAAATAAGTTAGTACAACTCAATTTGTTACACAGAGTTTTTTCAATTTAAAAAACTCATTGTTTTTAATCTGTAGTTTAAATACATGAAATTTTATATATTCCATCCTATAAGAAATTCAGCAAAAAGTCTTCATTATCCCAGTTCTTATATTTGCTCAACAAATATTTATAATAACAATAAAATTAATAAAAGGTAGTGGGAAGGTATCCTTTATTTAAAAATGTAACTATCACATCAGAGACAATCTTATAGGCATGACATCTTAAAAATTGATCACTATTTAAAGTCACTTTTTAATTATATATTTGTGTTCATTGAAAGTAACAGACCAGTTCATAGTCTGACATCATATACCATATTTTAATTTTTCTTAATACACACAAAATTTTTTAAATTAATGTGCTATCATTCTTTAATATAGTATTTTTTGAATAATGAGGCTTGCTTAAATAAGAAACTCTACTCTGGTTGAAAGCAGGATAAATATAATCAATGATTGCTTTAAAATTAAAGTTTTGGGAAAACTCTCAAATCAAGGATTTTTTTTTTAAAAACAAAGTAAGTGTCTTCTGTGTTGAAACAAAAACAGAAATTTAAGATATTCCTGAACCAGTATAATCAAGTTAAAAAATATTTTACAATAAGAAAACACATATTTACAGGCAAAAAGGATTTAAATTTGAGTAAATATATTTGAATACTTTACTCATAAAATTTCTTTCCAATACGCTGGAGAAATAATTGTAATTTATGAATGATGTTTATATGTAACAGCAGAGAGAAGGGAGACAGACAGAAATGCTTTGGAAAATAAAACTCCTTTCAGTGCTATGTATTAGGTAGGTATCCATCAACTACTTCTTTAATTAAAAGAAACAAATGATTCAGTTTTTACTTTGGTTTGAGCACAGGGATGTGATAAAGATATATGATTAGAAAGAATGAGTTGGACCAAGCAAAGTCTAAAATAATATACTGGCATTTTTACAAAGTGAAATTAGGAGTAATGGAAAATTTAATTTATCTAGGTCAACAAACAAGGGAACATTTATCAGATGCAATAAAAAGCCAGAATTAGTATTTGAGCAGATCTGATTCCTGAACAAATTAAACATATTCCTGAAACCACAGAGGAAAATAATATTAGAGGTAGAATGTTTAAATGCTGAAAGTATGACTGACTGGTGAATTACACCTGGTAACTTGGACTCATTTGCCTAGGAATGAATGAAATGATAGAAACACTGCTACTAGCAGTGGTGAAATGTGATTTTAAAAAGCCAGTTTTCAGAATAACTATCTTAAGATATGGAAAATTTTCAAAAGTGAAGTGAATAAAGTTACAAATGTTATTTCCAAGATGACTAATAAGTGTAGCTAGAAAATGCATAAGCTTGCAAACAAGTACATAAAGAATCTAGTTGACAATTGTAGCCTTGCCATTTGAATTTTTCACTCTTTTCTCTCCACCTGCCTCTTTTTCTCTTTTCCTTTATATTAATTGATTTAACCATTGCAATAGACTGAATTTTTCCCCCCAGAATTTATGTATTGAAACCTTAGTCATGATGATGGTACTTGTGGATAGGACCTTTGGGAGATAATTAGGTCAAGAAAGTAGAAACTTCATAAATAGACCTTCATAAGATGAAGCCAGAAAAGTGCAAGAAGCCAATAGTCTACAACCTACAAGGTTGTCCTCACCAGAACTTGACCATGCTGTTACCCTGATCTCACACTTTCAGCCTCTGGAACTGTGATAAATAAATTTATCTTATTTATAAGAGTCCAGTATAAAGAATTCTGTCATAGCATCTCCGATTGCCTAAAACAACTGTTTCAGGTTCTCATTATTTTAGATCAGAATTACAGAAGTAGCTTTAATGGTTTGTCTCTTTGTCTTTGCACTCTCTTTTATTGTTCATTATTAATAAGGTTTTCAGGTAAAAATTTCCCCCTTAAAGAATCTTAACATGAGCCACTTTTCTGCTTATTGTGTGCTTTCCCTCATCTCTCCATTACATGCATTCTCACTCGAATCAGATTCATACCACATACCGCTAATATTCAATCTGATACAACTGACTTCAATTGGTTTCAAATCTTTGTTCTGCAGGTGTATACCAGACAGTACTGGGAGTAAGAACATGCCTTCACTCCCACTGCAAATGTCTCAGTCCATCCAGACTGCTGTAACAAAATTCCTTAGACTGGGCAATATATAAGCAATAGAAAGTTACTTCTCAGAGTTCTGGAGGCCAGGATGTCTAAGATCAAGATGGTAGCATCTAACTGCTTCCAAGTTGGTTCCTTGGTGCTGTGTCCTCACTTGGCAGAAGAGACAGGATGTTTACTTTACAAGGTCACTAATCCCTTCATGAGAGCGGACTTCATCATACCTTCATATCATCACATTAGATAAAAGCCTCAACATATGAATTTGGGAGGACAACAAACTTCAGATCAAGGCAGCAAGACACATCAGTGACCCCAGCATAATTAATACTATGTGAGGATACAGGGGCATCCAATTCCATTTTCCAGAAGTTAGATCCCATAGCAAGTAATACATGAACTTCCTCTCAACTCTATTCATGGTGATATTTCAACTTGAAATGATTTTCCACTTTGCCTTCACTAATTTTTATCATGTGCATTTTTTCATGATTAATCTAGACATTTTAGTTTCTTTTTACATATAGAATACAAGTTACTTTTTACCTTTAAAAAGAAATTAGTTGAAATAAATAGAAATTGAGAAATTACTGAAAAATATTCTCTGTTAAATTGGGACCTAAATAAGTTTAGAAAATTGCTCTTGGAAGTGAAACTGCCACTGGAGGCAAATGGGACTATAGACATTTCAAAATCAAGATGCAGGGGGAAAAAATCAAGAGGCAGGAAGAAGAGGATTAGGACAAAGGGGTTGTTTATGTTTACCAGGAAGAGGATTTTATCAGTTTTTCAGGAAGCAGATGTTGGAGTTTACATCAGAATAAAAGGTGTAGTGACCTACAACCTAAGGCATCGGTAGAGATGTATAGGGAAGGAGTAGGGAGAGGAGAGGGATAAGGGTGGGTAATTGTGGGGGCTCTATAGGGTAAATCTAATTTCCAGAATATATATATTGTATTGTTAAAAATGACTTATAAACTCTAAAATGTATAATTATGAGGCCTAATAAGACTGCTTCTTATATGATTTCCTATATACCATTTTTTTTTCTTTTTCAGGGCTGAGGACTGAACTCAGGGCCTTGCGCATGCTAGGCAAGTGCTCTGCCACTGAGTTAAATCCCCAAACCCCTCCTACATATCATTTTTAACGGTTGGTATTATTATTTTAACTGAATTTCTCTCATAGTTTATTTAATCATTGTCTAATGGTTACTCTTTCTTGCTCTTTTTCCATCATAAATAAAATTATTTATAAACAAAAAATATTTAGACTAACTGTTCAATAAACTCTGTGGTCTTTATTTCAGAGTGTATAGAATCATTCACAATTAATGGTGTCATTTAAAAAATAATATGCTGGTTTACAGTGGTGCTTTAGATACTGCAGGAGGCAGGATAAAGCTCCCCTCCACCCTCGAAAGATACTCACATCCTAATCCCTGGTGCCATGAATGTTAACTTTTTAACAAAAGGGTCTTTGAAGTTGTGATTAAGGATTTTGAGATGAAGAGATAATCCTGTTATCTGGGTGAGCCTAAGGTAAGAGGGAGATAAGGGAAAGAGAAGCAAGATGACACCACTGGCCATAAAGATGAGAGAGCCACACAAGAAATGCAGCTCTAGAAGTCCAAGAACGTTAGGAAACTGGTTCTCCTCAGAGCCTCTAGAGGGAGCAGGGCACCGCAGATGCCTTGATCTGGGCCTAGTGAAACCTATTTCAGACTCTGACCTCCAGAACTCTAAGAGAGTAAATGTATGTTGTTTGAAGCTACCAAGTTTGTGGTAATTTGTTATAATAGCCCTAGCAAACCAATACAAACACTATTAAAAATAACTCCTTACCCTTAAAAGTTGAATCATGGATAATAAAGTGCTAGAGCCCATCCACAGATGCAAAATTAAAAAAAACTAAGTACAGAATGCTGTTTTAGTTACACTTATTCCTATCTACGTCTTTGAGATAGTAAACAGGCTAGACAACAATAAATGCTTGTTAATTATTCAATTCTTTTCTTGTATGCACACCCTCATTTGTGTAACCAGGTATTACTACTTTCATAAATGTATGCTATTGTGATGAAGTAACATATATGTTCTCCCATACAGTTCCAAACCTGGTGTGGACTCATCTCACTATGCTGGAAAATCAGCACAGATTCAGCCAAGACATATAACATCTGTCAGATACGCTTGGGCTCTTTGGAGGATAGTACTGGGCAGACAGGTTAAGGTGAAACCTTGGATACAATTTATCTGGGACGGATAGAAAACTTAGCATACATCATTGATTTGATATGCTCCAAATGCTTAAGTTTAAAAGTCAGTAAACCTGGCAAGGGAGAGGTGGTAAGACATTTAAATGGATGCAAAATTTTCTTAAGGAGAAAAGAAGTCCTCTGGAAAAAATAAACAATTGTAACAGAGAAATACAAAGGAGCCGCTTGATTTCACAGGAAGCAATCTCGAGAGCGCTTCTGTGGCCTGACATACAAATGACCTGGCTGAAAGTAGAATTCAAAATACAACAAATCACCTGGAAATGAACACAGTGATTTTCTCAAGTAGACAGGGTTGTAAGGTTGATTGAGAATATATTCATGGTTTTCCTAATATGCAGAATGCTAATGTCACCAGAAAAAAGAATACATTCTCAATCCTAGGACAATTACAGACAATTCTTGACAATAATAGCAGAATCATCATGAAATATGATGAAATACAGCTCCAAATGATCAAATGATCATGTAGAAATCATAATCCATAGTAGCTCACATCCTTTATTCACAAGTGGATTTCTTTATTTAAATAAATTAGGAAATATGAAACCCAGTGACACGATAGGTAATGAAATGAAGTCATTTCCAAAATCTGAAAGTTGCTCCAATTCAAAATATGAAGAACACTTGATATGTGAAGGATTATTTGAACAATTAAATTGTAACTTCATTCAGCAACACTTATGCAGGTTAGTGATCTTATTTTTCATAACTGAGGACAAGGTAAGGCAGAGATTTCATTTGCAAGAAAATGAGCTAGAAAAAAATCTTATTAGGAATGTTCTTCAGCTTGAACTGCAACCGGAAAGCTCAACAGTCCTTGTCAAGAACAAAGTGAGGTCTCCAGTCTTTATTAGCTTTTCAGGTCAAACATCAAACCTGCTGTGATTAAAAAATGAAGGAATTCATTCAGTTGTTTTAAAGTATGAATTTCATTCTCTAAGTTTAGCCTCTACAGTACCTAAGCACATTTTCAAGAAAATGTGCAGTATTTACCTTTTTTTGTTACCATTATGGCTACATAATTTCTAGAAATGAGTCCAAAGGAAAGGCAAAGATATATATATATTTAGATTTTCTTGACATATGTGCTTTACCTGAGAATGGCGATATGAGTATTTATTGGTATTTTGGGCACTCTGTGATTGATGTGCAGTATACCTGTTGTAAGCTAGGCTTATCTAGACAAAATGACAGAGGAGACTGAATGTTTACCTGCATTGCCCTGGACCCTTACAGTCATGTGGGCTCCATTGCAGCTCAGGAAACTTTACAAAACATTCTTACAAGGCTGGTGTCACAAAGTCAAATTAATCCAGAGGCTGATTATTATGAAATATGTGGCTAGATGCACAAGACAGGCCCATTAGGAAGGCATTCAAATGCAACTTTATTTTAATTGTGCTACAGAAAGAGAGAACTTCTATATACCAGTCCTGTCCTGGGTGTGTGGATCACCAGTTTACAACTCCTGCCATAGAAATGCCTTCAAGAATATGTTGAGAATATCTAAGCACATACTCTGAATTGAGATACAAATGGTTACTAAACATACATCACAGCATAGAGTGCTGAGATGCAAATCCTTATTATTAAAATGCTGATAAAGCTTTGTAAAAAGAATCTTATATTGGGCCTATCCAGAGTCTCTCTTTTAGATCATGTTGTATCATTTCCAAGCAGGCTGGTCAGAAATGTCTACTTCTTGATACCTAATACTAAAATGGGATTTTGCGATTTTGCTGTTGTATTTCAAGTACTTACTATTGAAGTTTTATCTTCAAATTCTATAATCTTTCCTGGCCATATATAATCTCCTATTAATTCCATCTAATGTGTTTTTCATGTCAAATATAATATTTTCAATTTTCAGAAATTCTATTTTGGATTATTTTATATGCTGCTTATCTCTAAGCATGCTCATGTTTTCCTCTACTCCACTGACTATTTGGAAAATATAAGGGTTCTTTTATTGCTTTTGATTGCTTATCTTGTTTTGGATATTATTTCTGGATATGTTTCTATTGATTTATTTTTCTTATTATGAGTCCTGATTTTCTATATTTAAAAATATAGAAAGGGACAGTGAGAGAGGTGAGAGAGAGAGAATCAATTTTATCTATTTTTTCATGTAGATTTTGTTGCTCCGACACTTCACTGTCTACATGGTGTTGGGGTTTGAATCTGCGTCCTCGCGCATGCCAGGTTAAGTGCCGCAACTGCTGAGCCACTGCACCAGCCTCTATATTTTGTATTTCTGATGTTATGGTTTGGATATGGAATGTTTCACCAGTGCAGTAAGGTTCAGAGATAGGTTTTCTATGATTGGATCATAGAGCTATGGCCTCATAAGTGGATTAATTCACTGATAGGGTAATGGACTGCTGGGAGTTGGGACCTAGGGAGAGTAAGAAGGTCACTGAGGGCTTACCATAGCAGGAGTTATCTTTTTCCTGGCCCCATTCTCTCTGTTCCCAGGCCATCAGAGGTGAGTATCTTTCCTCCTGCATACCCATCCACCATGATGTTTCTATCTTGGAGCCATCAAACTACGAACTAAACCCCCAAAATCATAAGACAAAATACATCTTTCTTTTTCCAGATTGTTCTTGACAGGTATTTCAGTCATAGCAATGCAAAGCTGACTAACATGCCCTGTCCATTTTTATTGAAATGCTCCTGGGTGTAGCCTCTTTTAGTAATCTTTTACTTTTCAAATTGACTGTGATTTTTAACTGTTATTTGAAAATAGTATGATTCTTTGTAGACTAACTTTTAAAATTCATTAGACAGGTCCATGACAGTCTTTAATCTGGTCTAACTTGACCCATCCTAAAGTCTTAATATTTTATCCCCTTTAAAAATTGACACATTAAAATACAAGCTAGAAGTGATGGTATTAGGTGGTTAGATGATGATTAGGTCATGAGGATGGAGTCCTCATGAATGGAATTATTGCCTTCATAAAATAAGTCCAAATGAGCTTGTTCACCTCTTCTGCCTTGGGGGAAAATAATGAGAAGGTGCAACCTATGAACTATCAAACTCTTATCCATCCGCCCGGAAATCCGTCAGTGTTTTACTGTTTGCTTCTCAGATTCCATAATTGTGAGAAATAAAGTTGCTTATCATCCACCCAGCCTATGATGCTTTCTTTTAACTGCCTCACTGTTATAGGAACCTTACTACTGAGCTGTGATTCCCCCAACTATTACAAGTTACAAGTTTTCCCCACTCTGACTTTAGGGAACACAAATTACTCCTAATCCTGTGTGATCTCCTGAGAATTGTTTTAACTATTCTTTTCCAGTAGACTTTTCCTAGTCTTGAGTGTTTTCCGCAAAGAAATGGTCTGGTTTGTACTGAGCTGAGGACTGAGGGAACCTTCTGCACATCTCTGAGTCCTCTTATGCAGTCTACTCCTCTCTGATATTGCCACTGTTGATTCCAGCCACCTGGGCCTCCCAAAATACTCTATCTCTTCAATGTAGGGGGACCACTGAGACCTACTGGCTCCTTCTCTCTGTACTTCAGTCTGGAAACTCTGTAGACAGGAAGCAGGAGCAAACATAGTGCCCCCTTCCTTAGCTTCTCCTACTCCAAGGTCACTGTTATCCAAGGTTTGAAAGTTGTTGTTTTATAGATTTTATATCTTAGTTGTTTAAGACCACAAAGTAAATTCAGTTCATGTTACTCAAACATAACTGATAAATGGAAGTCCTACCTGAGGTTGTATAAATAGCTGTTCAATTCAGTCATTTTTGATGCAATCTATTTTTTTAATTCTTGAATGAATGAATGAATGATGTTTCAGTTCAGTACGTTTAAACACTACTTAGAAGGAAATCCATGCTTTTTCATGTGTGAAGAGGAAATATAAAAATTATTTAGTTGGAAGAGTTTCTCTACTAGGCCTGGGAAATAACACAGTTCTCCTCTTGGACAGCATGGTGTCTCATCAGGGATGTTTAGAAACCTTAAACAACCTCTAGATATGGTAGTGCTTTGTTTTAGCACATAACTTGTTAGCTCGTAGTTATAAGGTACTGAATAAATCCCATCTGCAGATAAGGACTATCAATTTGAAAAGAAAAATACAGCAAAAACTAAAAATAAAAAAGATTAACACATACTTTCTAATTGCAATATGCAATATTGGAGTTCATTATTTCAACTACTGAAATAAAATGATCCAAGAGCATTACATATTTGACTTTTTTCTATTTAGTTTAACAGTGATCAACTCTATAGTTTTCTTACAATGTAGCCTGATACTTGCAAGAATTTATAAAATTCCAACTATGTTAAAATGTGGATCACTTTTCAGTCTCTCATATGCTTACAAATTGATACATATTGAATATTTAGTTAATTAAGGATAGATAAAAGTGTCTACTTAACACTAAAAATCTGATAAACTTTAGATTGATGTTATCTTATGAATCCAAATGATTCAGACACTTCTGAAATTCCTATTTCAATTATATCTTCAAAATGAGGTGTCAGTCTAGGAGTCTCAATTATTATTATTGCTTTGTTCATTTTTCCCCTTAGTGTAAACTTCATCAAAGATCAACTCTTGCTAGTAGATTGTCTTGGAAAATATTACTATAGCTGCTCCAGGTAGAGAAGGGAATGACCTATTTTGTACTGGGAGCAGCTCATAGGAGAATAACATTTGATGAATGAAGACACTGAACTTGAATATTCAATACTTTAAAACAGGGCTACAAATAATATATATTAGCCTTGGAACAATAAAGACAGAAAACAGAATTCTTGCTGAGTGTTTTACACTTTTGCTTCAGGAATAAGGTATACAAAGCAAAGAAGGCTGTCTTCTCAGGGTTGTATTATTCGTTGTTCTCTTTCACAGAACACTCTTTCCCTGGGTAGCTGATGGCCCACTCTCCCATCCTGAAATTCTGTGAACATATACCATAAGGTCAGTAAGTCTTCCCTGATTGTCCTCTGCTACACAATGGTGCACCAGCCCTGTCCTGCCAGCACCAACTTATTCTATTCTCCTTATTTCCTTTCATTTTAATTTTTTCAAAGCTCTCATCATTGCCTCC
This sequence comes from Aplodontia rufa, assembly GCA_004027875.1. Lineage (NCBI taxonomy): Eukaryota > Metazoa > Chordata > Mammalia > Rodentia > Aplodontiidae > Aplodontia > Aplodontia rufa. The sequence goes on from PVKS010000949.1 coordinate 65,183, forward strand.
ATTTATATATTTTCATTTTTAATTTTATAGTCTTCCTCTTCCCATTCAATGTAAGCTCTCCAAGAGCAGGAACTTTATCCATTTTTTTCCACTAATGTTTTACCAGTTCATACAATGGTATTTGGCACATTGTAGGCACTCTACCATGTTATTGAATGAATGAATCCATCATTCAATCAATGAAGCAATCAATAGTATGCCTATATCATAATCTTTAGTCAAATTACCAAAAACTTTTTGTCATCACCATCATTATTATTAGCTTTTCATTATTCTAAGACATGAAATACTTCCAAGGACCTTCATTTTCTGTACAGACACTTATGAAATTAGAGATAATTTCTTGTCCTTCAAAGTAAGAAACTCTACACATTGAATGAATTAAAATTAATTTAAAATATCTGTATATAAAATAAACCATCCTATATATGTAACTGATTGTTCTGTTTTTTATTTGATTTAGATAATCTGATGATATATTGAAGTCAGTGATTTGATATTTAATTGAATGAAATTATCTGGAGTTACAGAATTAAACTTGATATGTTTAGAAATGCATAGGAATTTTTCAAATTACAATGTTGAATGCTGAAATTTAAATTTATTGAAAAATGAGAGAATTCAAGGAATGAATCTATCAAGTGAAGAAATTTAAAAATTAGAAGATGAACATCATGAAGTTGATGATGCTAAAAGTTACAATGTTAATAAAAATAAACAGATATTCAACTAATATGCTCCAATTGCACATCATGCTTTTATCCCATTGCACATCACTACCTTATGAAATAGCAAGTTACCTCTAAAACATTGCTAACTACATTATTCACTACTTACACCTAAATAATATATTTTATTTGAACAGAAAACAAGTAAAATATAATAAAGAGTGAACATTTTTATTAGACATGGTAAGAAAAATGATGACAAAATCTTTCAAAAGGCTCAAATTACGTTAGATTTGCACATATAAACAAGTAAGTGTAGTTCACTAGATGTTCTATATTACAGTACTTTCTAGACCTCAAATTTCATGGGCCAATGCAATTTTAATTAAGATGGGAATAAAAGAAAAACAAATTAAATAGATTAAGATGTTTTATTTATTTATTTATTTTTACTGAAAAACAATTTTTATTGGTGCATTATAGTTGTACATATTGAAGGAAATTTTTGTTACAATTCATACATGCATCAATATATTTTAGCCCAATATCCTTCCCAGTACCACCTCCCTCTCCTCACTCACCCTGATCTCTTTCCTCTACTGAACTCTCTTTCTGATTTTTAATGTTTGCATAGGAACTACTTCATATCTAAGAGGTGCAAAGCATACTATAGAATATTTGTATCTCCCATATTCCCTTCCCCTTTTCCCTCTCTTCCTTTCTCTCCTCTCCCATATATTCCACCTGCCTTCTAACATCATCATTGCATAAAGTAAGTGGTGTTATAATGTCAACAATAATAGAAAAACACAAGCATTAAGTAAAATATTTTAGCATTTTCGAAACTGAACTTCATTTCCCTATAGTTACTTTTAAAATATCACCTTATTTTCAGCATGAACTTGCACATCATTGTTTTCATCAACGTTTCTACAACAGAAGTGTGACACATGGAAGAGGAAGGGATTTAGCAGGCTCTAGGACAGCTTCACAGCAGGGAGATATTTGAACCACCAAACAAGATGAGGATTGAGGAAGATATAGCAGGGTTTTTTGGGGAGTGGGCAAATTAATAAGTGACAGAGGGTGACAGGGCAAGGAACAAAAGACAAGAAGCAAGAGACACTGACAAAAGAAAACTGGAGAATCAACTATCAAGAGTAAAATACAAAGCACCATGTATGACATAGGACACACAAGTTATGGCACTGCCGTGTTTTATGTTGCCTTAAAAGTCATTAGACTTCTTAATACTGTTACTCCTTTTCAATCTCAAGAGATTTTCCTAGCAGGCTTAAGATATCCGGAATCAGGAAAATGAATGGAAAATAGGAACAGGCAGGAAAGCCCCTGATGTCCCAAGTCAAGCATTGGTTGAAAGTACATGTCACACAAAAGCTGAAGCAGTCCCACTGTCCTTGATTTAGGCAAATGAGTCACTTACTGAACATAAGAGTCTATCTCCATGCATTATTTTAATTATGCTAAATCAATAAAAATGTGAACCTGGATTCAAAAAGAATTTCTATATTTTTCCAAGCTTACTTAACATCAAATAACTGCAGCAAACATCATAACCTCAAATGAGAAATAACCTCAACATCTAACAGAAAGAAAACACTTTGTGCATCTACTCATTTACATATTCATTATTATACACAAAGACACACACACATGCAAACACACACAACACAGCAAACAATTAAAAGGAAAACAGCAGAATTTATTTGCTGCTATGTGCTAATTGGGGGGTTACATGCCTTTAAATATCTAAAGGTTTTCTGAAACATTAAAGCTTCCATAATGAATATTCATAACTTAAAATATGAAAACAATGCAGGATTTCTGAAACATACTCTAACAGTATATAAATCTTTAGGCATATAAATGATTATTTTCATTGTCTAAACATTTGGTAGTTAAAATGTCTGAAGAGATTACAACCAGTTGCAACCAAAATGTTCTCAGAAACAATGTTGCTTTTGGCCATGTTTGATATAACTTAATTTGCTAAAATCTTATTCTTATTATCTGGGAAAAAATCTGAAGGAATAAGAGTGGTGAAAAGTATTCTTCTCCTCACACAGAAAACCAAGCCAACAAACAAATTGTATACAACCTTTGTAAAGCTCTCACTAAGGATAAAAAAATACAAAAAATAACAAAGTCAAATGAACTACATGCACTTTAAAAAATTGTACATCAATTCATTGTTTTTTCTTACTTATACATTCTATTCAATTATAAAAGAACAATAATAATTTTTATGTGCAATTATCAGTATAAGGAATCAATCCTTTTCTAAATGTACTATTGGAATGCAGAATGGTAGATATAGAAGTTATACATATATGTACAGCGAAGAAATAGAAGACTGTTTTTGAAAAGGCATGCGGTCGTAGACTTTAAATGGTTGTATGATAACGCCGAGCTTCATTCTTTACCAACATAGGCTAAAATCTTGTTAACAGAAGTTGCCTTTGCAAGCTTTAGGTTCATATGTGTTAAATAGAAGGTGGATAATTAAATTGAAAGATAAGCGGTAGAGATAGTTAGATGATAGATAGATAGATGATAGCTAGACAGACAGACAGATAGGTAGGTATAATGTAAAAGATAAGATGCAAAATCAGAGTGAAAGCAAGGGATGAGAGGAAAAGAGAGACTCATGTATACATGAGTACTTGGCCTTTGCATTTTCATCAAATCCCAAATGTATCATCTATACTTTCAACATGCCTCTCATTCTTCATAACTGTCAGGAAAGGCTGGTTTGACTGTGAGAAAGTTCCTTTAATACAGAGCGGGAGATCAAGGGTAAGGAATTGAAGTATATTAAGTTTCCTCACCACGACTGGATATAAATCTCACTTTCCTTTTTGCTTCCAATATAAAACCTTGCAAAATGAGTGAAACTCTTGACAATACCATAATATCATAAATTATAAAAATAGATGAAATCTCTTAAAGATCTCTACTCTTACAAAATTCTTGAAAAGGCACTGAACAGGAAAAGGCAAGGGAATACCCACTGGATTATTTGTGTTAAAGCAGAAGAGAGATTATTATCTTCTAGAGGTGACTTCTGGGGCAGTAAAGCTCTCTAACATATAAAGTGTAAGAGAAAATACTTCCTAGAGAATGTGTATTTTCAGAAATATCTTCACATTATAAAGAAGAAACATTCATAGTTTCTCTTTGCTGATAACAACACACCTTCTCTGCTATAATACTGGGGTTGGTCCAAACTGTATCCTGGAGTACAATGAACTGAATGGATTGTACAGCCACAGAGTGAGGAAGCCCACTGGATTTTAGTAATTGGTGTCATAGATTTATTGCAAAGGACTACTGATGAGGACAAGAAAGGATAACAAAAGAACAAATCAGTATTTTCTCTGTCATTTCCCATTTTTTTCAGTGGTCTATTCACTTGGAAAGCAGGAGAATTAACTCTTAGAAGATTCATGCTCAGTTCATTTACAAACATTCTTATCACTCGACTTCCCGGCTATTTATGATGACTTCATTACACACTTTTCATATTCCAGAAGTCCTGTATGAAATATACAGTTTTGTCTTTCTATCGAAGAATCTGTTTTCCTGAACAATTAAATAACTAGCTCATGCTACTTCTTTTAAGTGATTACCAAGCTTTCACATGGCTGACCAGATCCTCTTATGTTCTTGTCATCATTTTTACCTCTAGGAACAGAGTAGATGCCACTCTGAGACTGAGGAAAATATTCAGCGTAAGTGATCACACTGTCAATAAAGCTTACCCTTACGTAATAATCAGTGTTGTAAATGTACACGTTACTTTTTTTTTTAAAAGCCACAAGAAATTGAAATGGGAAAATCTGTCACACAATAGTTTTGTGTTTTCCTCCTTAGACAACCATCCAAAGCCAGAGCATGTAACTTTACTAAGTGCCTACCCTCATATTCAGCGAGGTTGTTAGTAAATGTATTATTATATTTATTATTGTTAATTTTATAAATAATTCTAGTCTCTATCTCTTTAGGTATTTTTGGAACAAACTATTATGAATTGTTCAATGGCTATATATTTAGTTGTTCAATATCTATATATCTAAATAATTGGATGATTATCTAATCATAAATAACTGAAAATCCCACCATTCTTTGCATAGAATTTTTATCTAAATTAAAATACATAGCTCCATATACTTATTAAAAATTCTACTGATTGCTATTATTCTAAGCATCAATTCTGAAATTATAATGCTCTGGGAATCTATTATTAGAGCTATTTTTGACCTATAATTAAGTACCTGAAAATTATGGGATGCCTCCTCAATATTTTCCTCATTTAATCACATTATCTCTTTTCCATAGGGTGTAGTTTTACATGATTTCATCCCACAACAGTTTAGGTTCTTGTTTGGTTTAATAAAGCACATCCTGAACACATACGTTTCTTCTACAATGTGAGATAACCATAGTTCCCACTCAGTGGCCCCAATTCTGATATCTTCAGAAATGAACTAAGAGGGCTGGTGCAGTGGCTCAGTGGTTGGAGTGCTTGGCTGGCATGCAGGAGGACTCTGGGTTCAAACCCCAGCACCACATACCCAACTAAGTGTCAGAGAAGCAAAGGTCAGATGAAAAAATAAATAAAATAAAATTGATTCTCTCTCTCTCCCACAAAAGAAAGAAATGAACTAAGAATACAAGTTTTATTCTTGGCCCAGTTAATAGAATCAGATATTTATTTATCATATCTCCCTTTCTCTCACAAAGTTCGAATCTTAATTTGAATGCAAAAATGAGTACACTAACCACGTCCTCTTCAGTATCTTTAGTCCCTAACAGCTAATGTGAGACTGAATGAAGGTAATATCCAAGGCTTGGATAATTCGTGTGTGACCAACCTGATTTCCCAAGCAAATAGGGTAAGTCTTAGCAGGCCTTCATTCATTTCTTATGTGCAAATGCCAAGAAGACAGATCACATGTGAACGGAGAAAGTCACTAGGCATGAAAATGTTTTAATACACCTGTATTTTAATAGCTTAAAATAAATCAATTCATCTTCATCATTTCTAGTTATTTTCAGACACATTAGAAATCATTGTCTAGATGATAGAGATGTTGCACTTTTTTCAGATATTGTGCTCTGATTCAGCCTTCTATATGGCTTTAACTTCTTTTCCTAATTTGGGTTCGCCTATGGTCATCTGCCTGTCCATTACCCCAGTTGACTTCCCCTTGTGGTTCAACTGTAGAGAGACAGACTTGCATTGCGGAAGTAGCCTTGAGCAAGATATGAAAGAAGGAGTATGGTCCTCTCTGTCACTCATTGTGATCTTAAAGGTAAACTTTCTAGGTCTCATTTGATTATTTACTTCCACACAGTTATTAACATTAACATCATCTGTATATGGTAAAGTTATGTATTTGCATAAATATATCTGCATTTCCATGTCTTGAAGCAGCAGAATTTCAGTCCAAATCTGAAGTCATCATCAGCTTTCCCATATTTTCTACTATTCCCAAAATGTTAAATCCATTGAGGTTAAAAGTGATTAGAGAAGATTTCTGGACAGGATGTACTTGACCTTGGTCTTCAAGTTATTCCTGTTGCTTTTCTTTATAGATTTTTAGATAGTCTACCAGTGTATTTATTGAAATATTGCTATATTCCATACATTCTATATACATGCTTTACATTTACTCTCCTTTTTACTCTCATATTAACAATTATTTTTATTTTTCTGCTTAAAAAGAAAAAGACTTCAATGCCCAGGGTGGCACATGCTTGTAATCCTAGCAACTCAGGAGGCTAAAAATAAGAGGTCACCAAGTTCAATGCCAGCCTTAACAACTTAGCAAAGGCTCTCTCTAAAGTAAAAAATAAAAAGGAATAGGGATGTAGGTCAACGAGTGGTAAAGTATCCCTGAGTTGAATCCCCACTACAAAAAAAAAAAAAAACTTTAATAAAACAATTTTAGCCACTCCATGACAAATTGAATAATTATATATATATATATATATATATATATATATATATATATATATATATAAAATGGAATAGATACACTATTAAATTCCATTGTTCACAAAATATAAATTAGCATGCTATGTGTAATTACATTGACTTTTAGTCAATATATTGGGTTTTATTTAATACAGAAATAAAGATATACTAGCTTCCTACTGTCATATTTACATCCATTTTCTTAACATATGTCCTACCAATTGAGAATGATAATTTTAGGAAATTAAATAAACCCAATGTATCTAGAGCACATAAAATAAGAGGGAAAATGGCATGAAATAAGAATGGAGAAACAGGAAGGGATCCAGAACAGACCGAATCTTACAGACAATGTTAAGGATTTTCATTTTTAATAGTCATAAGGAGACAATTTCATTAAAGTGGAATGGTACAATTATTTTTCCTTCAGGGATAAAAATTGACTAGAGTGACAAAACTAGACGTAAAAACATCAGAAAAAAGACTTGGTCAAAAACAGCCAATCCATTGGGCTCATTTTTTATTACTCTAGCATGGTTCAGCTAAGTTATTTGTTTGTTCATTTATTTATTTTTCAGATGCTGGGGACCCAGGGCCTGATTCATGCTAGGCAAGTGTTTTATCGTTGCCCTATTTTGGTCATTTGTGAAGTTGTTTTTCAATTGCAATCATATAAGCATATTCTGGTAGTAGTGGTTTGATTCAAAAGTAAATAAGACAAAATCAAATTATAGGCTGGGAATGAAATTATGAGTTCCAAACAAAAGTTAAGTTTTATTACATGAAAGCATGCCAAATTAATTCGTGTTGTTATTTCAAATAGATTTCAAGTAGTATACGTACTTTATTTTTCTTTCCAGCATCTAATTAAAATTATTAGCATGAATAATTCTCAACAGCACATCATAAGTTATTTAGAAATATCTGGAAGAGACCATACATAAATCTACAAATGTATTAGGAAATATGAGATGGTGCCAAAACAACTTCTCCAATAATCTTTTCTTACCTCTCAGAAGTGTAAATAAGAGAACCAATTTACTTTTGAATAGTTAAGGAAAATTTGAGTTTCCAAAACGTTTAGACACTTCAGTCATACACATGAGGAGTATTACAACAGCATTGCCACCCTAAAAATGCTCAGCTTCTGTCATCAAACCCAGATATTATCCCCGGGTAGCTACTGGACATCATGAAACACAGACAAGAAAACCTTCATTGCCACATTTGGAAGAAATCTTTTGTTTTGGAAAATGTTCTCAATCAATCTAAATCTGGGAAATAAAGAATATAAATTACCACAAAAAATTCTGATGTCATTGCATTTGGACTATGCCCACCACCACCATTCCTGGATCAGAGAATCATGAGATGGTCCTTGAACTGTGAAGATAATTTACGAAGAAATTTCTTGTGCCATTTAGTGCATGGGAAAATTCTGTGGCAAATTCAGATTCAGGTCAATAACCAAGTTTCCATTAAATCCTATAAAATAACTTCTAATGAGAATTAATATCTAAAACATAAATAAAGTAGAAAAGTCAGTGTCCATACAGCAATGAAAAGCTTGTATGCTGGCTTATGATTATATTCAAGAGTAGAAAGATTTAAACTATTTTTCTTTTGTTAAAATGAACTGACAAGCTTAGTTATACTCCATTGGAAACCATAATTTACCCTTCTTGCTTTAGCTGCATTCCAATTACAATAAATGGTATCTGTTTATTAATGATCATCACAAAATATTATGGCTTCTCTGTTACTTTGAACACACTGCCGTTCTTGTTTTTAACCCCTGATCTTTTGTATTGATTTCCAATCTATTAAGATGCCATGTAGGGCTGGAGCAGTGGCTTGGTGTTTATGGTACTTGCCTGGCATGTGTGAGAACGTGGATTCAAACCCCAGCACCATGTATACAGCAGAGTGTTGGAGTAATGAAAGCCACGTGAAAAAGTAAATAGAATTGATTCTTTTTCTCTCCCTTACTGTCCCTCTCTCTCTTAAAAACAAATGCTATGTAATTTACCAATCTTGATCAAAATCATAACCTATTCCATGAAACTTTCTGTCAAAGTCTCAGCCAAAATTAAGGACTCCTGTCCGACCATTTCCCTTGTATTAAAAATAACAGCCATTTCAACAAAAACCTGGCAATTAAGAAATCACATTTTGGGCTGGAGAGATGGTTCAGTGGTTGCATGTCTGAGGACCCAAGTTCAAACCCCAGCACTGTGTACACAACAACGTCTCAAAATAATGAAAGCCACATGAAAAATGAAATAAAATTGATTCTCTTTCTCTCACTGTCCTTCTTTCTTTTTTTAAACATTTTTTTAAAGAGAGAAGGACAGAGAGAAAGAGAGAGAGAGAATTATTTTTTTATTTAGTTTTCCACATGGCTTTCATTGTGTGACAGTTCTGTGTGGATGTGAGGTTTGAACCCCTGTACTTGAGCATGATGGGCAAATGCTGTAACCACCGAGCCACCACTGTCCTTGTTCCTCTCTCTTTAAAAAAAAAAAAAAAGAAATCACACTTTTCCTTCAGCATATTTATCAAACATTTTACTTCCTTACTCTATTTCTGCCTAGTAGGCAGATTCATATTGATTCAAATAACAATATAGTTAGGTGAACAGATAATATAATAATGCACAGAATTTGGAACATTCTAAGTTCTTAATTTGCATTTTAATATCAAATGACTTTTTATGTACTTTTAAAGGCAATTATGATTAATAGCTAAATATTATTATAGTAATCCTTAATTGCCTATTTAAAATTAAAAATATATTTATACAGTCATAAAATCTATAATTTTGCAAGATCAAACATATTTAAATTATGAACAGATGAAACTGTAGAGACTGCACACTATTAGCCAAGAACATATGAAATTATTTTCTAAAAATTCAGAATATAACCTAAAAATTTTAAGGGAGAAATAAGGTAGAATTAGAAAGTTACATGGGCTTTTCTGAAATATATATATAAATGAAATAACAGCTTGATAAAGAATAGTCTAACAAAAATAATAGAATCAATAACGCTTTAATTTTAAATAAGATATATTAACATTCTATTTATTTATTTCTTTGGGTAGTAATAAAATATCCTCAAAAATCATCATTTTACTCCTCATCTTTTATAATTTATAAGCATGAAAAAGACTTGGTAGAAGTTCAGAAAAACTGGCACATATAAATATATGCAATAGAATGATACTGATTACAAGATTGTGTTTAAGAATATTTTGAAAAATAATAAATGGACAATAGAGTAATGATTAATAAAATATTTTCACAAACTGGGATTTCAAACAATGATATGCAGTAACAAATCAAAGGGAGCACTGCACAGCATCAACACATATAAATCTAAAAACATACTAAAGTGAAAGAAGTAAGGAACAGAAACTATACTCATGAACATTAAAGAGTGCGTATTTTACTAGGCACACAAAAAGCACGAAGGGTGGGTTGGAAATGCACAGCCAGTTTGATGAGGAATCTGAAAATGGGAGCTAATGAGCAACCGGTTGGAACTGCACTCGGCCAGCAGTGGTCAGGGTCCAGTCTAAGCAGTTCAGCAATTTCTCCAGATATTACAGTCTAAAGTCTGTTTTCAAATCTATAATTCTAATTATAACAATTCTCGAATGCATAATTTCCCAATAGCAGGGCATCTATACTAGCCATGCTGTAAGGATTTAAATTTGCTCCCTAGTCTAGAACTCTTTGTAATTGTAGAATAATTGTTGCCCAAAAAATTGACAAAGAAGTCTAGACTGCTGTGTTTAACCTGTCTCATTATAGAAAAGGACAGTGCGTAAAATTATGTTTTGGTTTTTCAAATCCAATACCAAACAAAAAGCAATATTGCTTATGAAAAGCCATAAAGAAGGACTATTGTAAGTGGATGGATGTGCTTTTTTATGTGGCTGTAAAATGCTATAGTCAAGAACAGAAGCTCTGTGGAAATCTACTTTATTAGCCTGTTTTTATAGCAAGATAAACAAAATCTTATCAGGTGTCAAGTATCACCAAATCCAATTTCATTAGAAAATAATGAAACAGAATTTCAACTTGGATTGAAAATGAATGTAGAACCACCTTTCCACCCTTCCTAGATGTGAATCATCTACCCAGCAACCGGGACTTTGCAGTAGAAGCTAAATTAAAAGTATATTCCTGACTAAGTATGGAACTGATATTTACACACAAATATATTTATTGAAAATAATTAAAAATATATGAACAAATATCTTACCACACCATTTAAAATTCTCCATCATTTTAAATTAAGTTCATCTAGTAATAAGCTGCCTGACAAATAGTCATTTTGCAGTTGGGTCCAAGGATATGTATACATGTACATATATATTTACTATAAATAAAATAATCATTATTTTATAAGAGTAACAACAAACTTTCATTGAGCACTCAATAAAATATATACATGTTTACAATAAATAAAATTACCATTATAAAAACAGGTAATTTTTTTATTTAAATTCACTTACTTTATAAAACAGGTAATTTTTATTGAACATTTAAAACATATATATCTGCTTTCTAGTACATAAAATAATAGTATTATTCTTATTAGAATAAGAGCTAGCATTTATTGAACATTTATCAGCTACCATTCCATAAAGTAGATTATTTTCATCTCCTGAAATTCAGTAAACTGGTGACTTTATCAGTGTTCTATACAAAAAGAAAAGTCAATATCTGGACCTCTGCTCACAAAACCTGCATTTTTCCCCTATTGTTCTGGTTTGACCCCTCTATAGCTTAAAATGATTTATGAAAATCAGCTTAGAACATAATATGGCCATTTTACAGATAAGTGAATTGAATCTTCAATTGATTGAATAATTTTATATCATACAGGTTTGTAGTTACCAATACACAATCTGATTCTGGTTTGGTTTGACATTTACCTGATTGAGAGGTAAGAATGCTCAATTGTAAGCGTTTAAAAAAACACCTCAAACAGTGATGTATAGTAACAAATAAAGAAAAGTAGCTAATATATTCGAAACACCACAGCAGAATGGGTCATGGTGAAATTTTATTCACTTCTACGCACACAAACATGTTCCATCTGAAAAGTACTATGTTGAAGTGTAAATTTATCACATAAATGTTATTTTTGTTGTTTGACAATTCATAGAAAAAAAAGGCTTCCATCTTCCTTATGTATTTTCTGTTGGAATGAAGTTTGTAAAGTGTGGTGATTAAGAAAATGCTCGTGCTTCAATATCATTAACTCACCATTCCGGAATGAAGGACAGTCATTGTACCCCTGTGCCTCATCCAGAAAATGGGGTTATAAAATTGCTATTTTTGGGTTGTTGTAGGTCTTACTTATCTAAGTCACTTATAAGAGTTACTGACCCATGACTGGTACTCAGTAAATATAATGAGTTCAGTACCTAGCACACGGTAAGCATTCTAACAGTTGGAATTATTATTATTTTAAATAGAAATTCATATTTTTAATGATAGAATCAAATTATTTTTTTCATCTGGTTTTAGTTTCCACAACACTTAGCTGTGTATGTGGTGCTAGGGTTCAAACCTGGGTCCTCACACATGCCAGGCAAGCGCTCTACCGCTGAGCCACCACTCGGGACCCTGTATATTCAAATTTTTAAAAGGTATCCAAAATGTGCATAGGTATGTCACACACATAAATCACATAATGGAAATTAATAAGTAACTTTTGAGATTCAATTAAAATACTTTAAAAATCATATACAGTATATCTTTTAAATTTCATGGTATAATTGATACTAAAGAGGAAAGATGAAAAAATTTAATTTGAATATTTCTGTGTAAAATTTCATCCTGAATTCTCTTAAACTTTCATGAGTCAATCATTGCTTGCTGTTTTTTATTTTTCAATTTGTGCTAAAAACATTTAACATGAGGGGCTGGAGGGGTGGCTTGGCATTTATGGTGTTTGCCTGGCATACACAAGGACCTGCATTCAAACCCCAGCATCACGTACACACCTGAGTGTTGGAGAAGCAAAGACCAGATGAAAAACTAAAATAAAAATTCTCTCTCATTATCCCTCTCTCTAAAAAAAAAAAAAACAAAAAACATATAAAAAATTTAACATGAGATCTAACCCTGCCCCTGTCCCCACTACTGGGAATTGATCCCAGGGTGCCTCTACCCCTGAGCTACATTTGTAGCTCCGTTTACTTTTTATTTTTAGACAGGATCTCACTAAGTTGCCCAGACAGGCTTCAAACTCACCATCTTCCTGCTTCAGCCACCCAAGTAGCTAGGAAACATGGATCATTTTAACAAATTTTTAAGTGCACAACACAGTTTTGTTATCCACAGGCACAACATTGTAGAGAGTTCTTTGGAGCTTATTGTTCCTACATAAATGACATTTTATAATTGGTGAATAACAACTCCCCTAGCCACTGGAAACCACCATCCTACTCTGTTTCTAGGAGTTGGATTATTTTAGATACCTATTTTTCATCTGAACTTTAATGAGAATTTTAGCTTAAGATAACAACAGTTCAATTGGACCCATTCTTCTTCATAATCACTTTGTACTAAAAAAAAATAATATATAAATTCTCACTATTTAACAACAACACTGTTGTATCTACAGGCTAAATTTAAACAGATTATATAATAATTATAATATTCTGATGGTATATGATTCCCAGATTATGGAGTATGTAATTGTTGCGTGCTTACAAGTTCAAAAGATTTATTTGTCTAATAGATACGATGTTCTGATGGAAATAAAATCAAAGTGTTTCTAACAACAAACTTTCTTGAAATATCTCCGTTTTTGTTGTGGTTTGTTTGTTTGTTTTTGTTGTTGTTGTTGTTTCAGTACTGAGGATTTAACCCCCTGGGGGAGGTTTACCACTGAATTACCTTGCTAACCCTTTTTATTTGAGACAGGGTCTTGCTAAGTTGCTTAGGGCCTCACTAAATTGTTAGGGTTGGGCTCAAACTTACAATCCTCCTGACTCAGCCTCCTGAGTCTCTGGTATCACAGGCATGCATCACCATGCCCAGCTCAGTTTTTTGGTTTCTTTTTTAAAGATAAAAGTGTTTAAAATCCCCATTATATCTAAATTTAAAAGAAAAATTATATCTAAATTTAAAAGAAAGGAAAAAAGGTACAAGGCAAAGCAAGTTCACCCAAACATGACAACTATCTTCTTTCTCGTAAGTCAGAGTATTTAAAATTTGAACTAGTCTAATATTTCTAACTTGATATGTCATTAAGAAACACATTAATTTCTTAAACCTATAATCAATAAATTATTTAATGTGTTTCTTATTGACATATCAAGTTAGAAATACATTATATGAAAATTAATTTGACATTAGTTGGACATATGATTTCTAGTTTTGCACATTAGACACTTTTGAAATCATACATGTCCCACTGAAGTCAAATTAATTTTCATATAATGTATTTAACTAGTATAGACAATATTAAAATTTGATTCTCATAAACAAGAACTATGGTATGAAAAAGTTCAACCACAATGACTCTTGCCTAAAAATAACTTCAGAAAATAATTTATTAACTCCTATGGTATTTCTTCTTTTTTATCTTAAACGTTTTCTTACTCTAACTAATCCTACCAATTCAACAGTAGCTATTACTTAGCTATACTCAGAAAGAGATTGTATTTATTTTTGTGAAAATAAAGAATATTTTGCTTTTAATTAACTTGTCTTTCATATCAGCTCCTCATAAATAAAATATTATTATAATAAAAGCTAACAGTTACTATGTGCTAACCACTATTCTAAGTTCTTTTAGATATAGAAATTCATGCAATAAAATAATCCTACAAGATAGAAACTATTATATTAGTAATGAGAACACTCAGGCAGTGTGCTGAAGTACCTATCCAAGTGCACATGGCTAGAAATGGCTGATAAAGGAGTATTTGGTAGAATAGTTGTAAAATAGAAGGATGTGGATAATTCTGTGAGGGAACAGAACAAAATTACTCCACAGAGGAAAAAATGACTATTGAAATAGATAATGAAGGTTTGAATAGGACATGGGGGTAAATTGTAGGAGGACGTTCACAGCTTTTCTCAAATCTACTCTACTTATGAAAACGTGAGTGTTCTTACCACCTTTCCATGCATTGTGTTCTAACTTCTTAATACTTTGAATAAATATTTACTAAACACCTACAACAGGAAATTAAAAGATGAAAACCAAATAGTACTCATTGGTGAAGACTATGTTGTGTAGATTGTATCAAAACATTTAGCACTAATGTAATGTTACATATGCTTTGCCACTTGTTCTTAATGTAGATTTCTTGTGCTTTTAGCTATACGGCAGGCTTTCTGGGGATCAAATGTCATCTTGTATTCTTGCATAAGAGCTTTCTCTGCCTGTTTGCTCTCTCCTATGAATCTAGCATGGATGGTTCACAAAGTAAGGACCCAGTAAACACTATATGATTGATTTGGATATATTTTCTTAGATCTTCATTTCAAAGTTCTAAGTATTTACAAGGTTTTTTTTTTTCTTTTTTGTAGGATACAACCGATATTTTTAAATGATGAAATTGGGCTTGGATGCAGTTCACTCAAGAGCATTTACTTAGTCATGCCTTAGGCCCTGGGTTTGAGCCCCAGCACCACAAAAACAAACAAATAAAAAAATAAAATGCAGGTGAGATAAGTAACAGGGCAAAACTGTTCTGAAGAAATTACAAGCATTAGCATTCTATGTATCTCTGTGGCATTATCTATAAAATATGTTCCTTGGCTTCACAAGCTATATACCCCATTTGTTGTAACAAAAAATATTGTGGGCCATTCATACTTATTGTTAAAACTATGATTATCAGATTCCTAATGATGCCTACACCTTTTTTCCACATCAACCAAACCTACATTTGATTTATTTTGGGAAAAATCAATGAGCATTTTTATAATGGATCAAAAGAACATTACTTATTATTACTCTGATTCAGTTACATTTTCTAGCAAAAAATGCAAGCAGAATATTGCTATGGCTTACATATGATGGAAATTGTCCCATAAAGATTCATGTGCTAGAAGTTTGGTCCCCAGTATGGTGATGCTCAAATGGAAAAACCCTGAAGAGGCAGGGTCCAGTGGAAGATAAGTAGGTAACAGGGGCTCTACCTCAGAAGTGGAAGATTTATGTTTTCCATTTCTGTCAAAGTTAAGGACTGTAATGCAACGTAGTCTATCTCTTTTTTAAGTCCCCTGGAACTTCTTTTCTTTTTCTTTATTTATTTTTTAAAGAAAGAGGGGACAGAGAGAGAGAGAGAAGCAATTTTTATATAGTTTTTCATGGGCTTTCATTCCTTGGACACTTCATTGTATATGTGGTGCTGGGATTTGAACTTGCATATCATGCCAGGCAAGCCCGGTAACCGCCTCGCCACCACCACCCCTGCCCCCGCACTTCTTGATGGTAACTCCTTCCCCTGTATATCCTATCTCTTTCTGGTGACCCTTTCTGATACCTGCTCATCTTTTTCTGGTGACTTCTACTGACACATGTCTACCTCTTTTTGGTGACACGCCCTCTCCCAGTCCTTGCCTACTTCCTCTCTCTACCTGCCTTTCTCTTACTTAGTCAACCTGAACATTGTACCCCTGAGCTCCTCCAATCAGAGCAAAGGACAGCATCACTTCAGGTTGGGATTAAAACCTCTGGTTTTCCTATTTCGGTGTGCATTTTCTTTTCGAGCTTCAGAGAAAGTAAAGTTCTGCCTTGCTCACCCACACCTGAGCACATGTTTATTTTATCGCAGGTCCTGTATCTTGGACAGAAGGAATTCATGGTGGAATAGGTTGTTATAGGGGAGCCTCCTCACTTCTACTGGTCCCTCTTCCTCATTCACAATGTGCTACTCTCTCACACTATCCTGCCATTGTGATGCTGTCTGTGCTATGGCCTTTCCCAGAGCCTAGCAGATTCCAGAACCATGCTTCTGAATCTCCAGAACTATAAGATAAATATGCCTTGTAAGTTTATAAGGTATTTCCTTATAGAAACAAAAACATAGATGAAGACAAATATTATATTAATTTTGGAGCATTTTTAGTAGACACAACTATAAACATATTATCATTATTAATTTGAAAGTCTTATATGTGAAAAAGCTGACATGAAAATCACTTCTAAAAATCTTTAACCTTGGACCGGGGTATAATTCAGTGTTAAAGTGCTTACCTAACATGTGCAAGACACTGGGTTGGATCCCCATCCCCATACACGAAAATCTTGAGCCTTTCCAACTGCCTCTCGGTCCTACTTAAATTATTCATTCATTGCTAACACTGGTTGCTCTACAGTTTTAGCTCTTGAACTAAACCTAATGCTCTAAAAATTTTAATATGATTTGATTTTGTATGGTTTGCTCTTTTTGAGAATTTACTAGACATTCTCAAGGGAATGTGAAGGATCCTTTTAAAACATTTATTTTTCCTACAAAATAAAAACACCAGAAACCTGTTTAAAAATACTGGAAAATTCTTTCAAAAGCACTAAGCAATCATTACTTGATTTGTTTAAAACATTTTGAATATTAACAAAATAAGAATTCAATTAATGAACATTTCATAAATACCAATTTTACCCTAGTTCTATCCTTGAAAGCCATGTGGAAAATATGTCACAGGAAATTATTATTTTACAATATGTAGCAAGGTGGTTAACTATTACTCATAATCAGGAAATAAAGCAATACAAAAATACAGTAAGGGGTGTGGAGCAGTGGCTCAGCAGTGGCTCAGCAATGGCTCAGCAGTTGGAGTGCTTGCCTAGCATGCACAACGACCAGGGTTCGAACCCCAGCACCACATACGCAACTAAGTGTCCAAGAAATAAAGGACAGTTGAAAAAGTAAATAAAAGTTGATTCTGTCTTTCTCACTCTCACTGTCTCCCTGTCTCTTAAAAAAAAAAAAAAAATATATATATATATATATATATATACACAGTAAGAATAATGTGGCACAGCATAAGATGTGTCAGGGAAGAACAAAATCCATTCAAGCTGGAATTATAAGAGAAAGCCCCTGTGTTGTGGCATGACTGAGTTGACCCTGGATGTATGAATGTGAGCATCTGAAGGGAAGGAAATCATGCTTAATATGAAGAGCAAGAAAGGAACAAAGATATTGAACCGTATAGTCATTAATTCATCATATTAGTTTTCTACTGTAGTTATGATAAATTACTACAAACTTCATGGTTCATAATATTTTGGATAAGTCTTTAAAAGCATAGGAAAGAAAAAATAGGCACATGGTATAACATAAAATTAAAAAATTCTACATGACAAGGAAAATATTAAGCAGAATGAAGAAACAGCTTATGGAATGGGAAAAAAATGTTTTCCATCTCTTCATCTGACAGAGTTAATATACAGAACAAGTAAGTAACTCAAAAAACTTAACATAAACCAAATAATTTGATTTTAAAAAATGGACAAATGATCTGACAGACATGTCTCAAAAGAAGAAACACAAATGACTAACATCTGAAAGAAAAGCTCAACATCATTAGTCATTAGGGAAATGCAAATCAAACTCATTGAGATATTATTTCACTACAGTTATAAAGGCTATCATCAAAAAAGTTGAAAAATGCTGTCGAGGAGGAAAGTGAACTCTTTACACACTGAGAGTGGGAGTGTAAATTAGCACAGCCATTATGTAGAACAGTTTGGGGGGCCCTTAAAAAACTAAAAAATAGATCTAACATATGATCCAGCTATCGCATTTTGGGGTATATATCCAAAAGAAATGACATTAGCATGCTGAAGCAATACCTGCATGCCCGGGTTTATCATGGCACTATTCACAAAAGTAAGAAATGGAATCAACTGGGTGCCCATCAACAAATGAATGATTAAGGAAAATGTGTTCTATATGCACAGTGGAATATTTTTCATTCATAAAGAATTAAATCCTCTCACCTGCAGCAGAATGGATAGAACTGGAAGACATAAGTGAAATAAGCCTGACACAGAAAGACAAATACTGCATGTTCTTTCTCATTTATGGAAACTAAAAAAGTCACCCTGAGTGCAGGCATAGCGATAGCTAGAGATTCAGAAGTGGGCATGGGAAAGGTGAACGAAGAGAGGATGGATTCACTCATGCAGGCTATATACATGTGTGGAAATCTCACACTGAATTAATGGTAATACGTATGATGACTATGTTTTGTTTTTATTTTTATTTTTGAACAACCATACAAATTTTTAACAAAACAATATAAAATGTGTATAGTTTCTGAATACTAGATTTACCCCCAGGAGTAACCCCCGATTTCCCACCCATATCTCTCCCTTCCCTTACCCACAATATCTCTAAAAAAGTATTAGGCTGTATGATGAATACATGTTAATCAAAAATTTTAACTAGGAATATTTTAAGGAATTTAAAACAAACAAGAAAGAGAAAGATCAGTTGAATGATAATTTTAGAAATCTATATTATAGAAAAATTCACAACATTTTGTAAAATTTTATAAATACTACTAATCTAACCACAGGTTATTAACTTTATGTAAATATAAACATCTCAGTTTGAGATTAAGGGATCTCGCACAACAAACAATATACTAGTTAGCATATTATTATTAAGGTCACTCAAACATTAACTTCTACATATATACTATTTTTCAAATAAATTAAGTACTGTTGATTTTATTTAATGAATAAACAAACATGGCCATAAATCATGTTTGCCTAAAACAGATTCTGAAAGCAGCTGAATTAAAAATAGATCAATAAACAAATAAATTGGTATGTTATTGAAGCACAACCTAAGAGAATAAACAAGATAAAGTACATGAAGGCAAAAATGAAATCAGACATTCCTTTTGCTTTCATTTCCTATGATGTTTCTTTTACTTCATCAGCCATAAGGAAATGCTTTTCCATAATAAGGAAGGCAGATAACATGTAAGTTTTCTAAAGGTACAGTATTATCATTGGCATAGCTTAGTACTTAGGTACAGAAATTCCTTTTATAGATATAAAGTCTTCAGCTTCCAAAAGATTCCAGCAATCAAAGCATAAAAGCACACAATCCTAGCACATTTTTCATGAAATTCACTCAACTGTTTCAAGGCACTAAACATAAAAGAGGCCTTCAGAACTTTTTCATTGATCAAACAATGAAGTGAGTAAATTTCACGCTGTATTCCCTTGTCAGCTTATCGTGCACACCAAGTTATTACATGCATGGTGAAAATAGCAGAAAGCCAGCATTTAACGTTTTAAGTGTGTGGGGGGGATTTAGCTTTGAATCTGATAAGAAATGAAACTGCAAATGTTTTCATCTTTCATAATTTAATCCAATTATCTACTAACAATAACAGTGAGATTTCCTACAAAGCTTTGGGTTTGTCAATATTTTGGAAATAGGGAATATATTGATAAATTCCAAGGTTCAAAAAACCCCAAAAACTACAAAGTAAAAATTGTGGATCATGTACCATATTTTCTCCTTTCCCCAGTCTTATTAGTATATTGATTCTGATAAGGTTATGGAAATTCTTCAAAGAAAGTGATTTTACTATTAATCCATTCATTTTACGAGCATATAGAATGTACCTAATAAAGGACTTTCAGTTACATTTATGAGCATTAGAAAAAAATTAACATTTTTGAGAGAGATATTACCTGATTATATCATACTTTTTTTTTTTTTTTTGAGGAGTAAAAGGAGTAGGATTTATTTAGGAAAAAGAGCAGAGACTCCGCAAGGTGGAGGGGCACCTGGAAGCAGGACACCCTTTTTTTTTTTTTTTAAGAGAGAGAGAGAGACAGAGAGCAAGACGGACAATGAGAGAGGGAGAGAGAATCAATTTTTATTTAGTTTTTTTTGGTGACTTTATTTGCTTGGACATTTCATTGTGTATGTATTGTTGGGGTTCAAACCAGTGTCCTCATTCATTACCAGGCAAGCGCAGGAACCACTGAGCCACTACTCCAGTCCCTCTACCATACTTCTTGGTTGCTATACAGTTTTTGTTGTTGTTGTTGTTTTTCTTTTAAGAAAGAGGGACAGTGTGTGTGAGAGAGAGAATCAATTTTTTATTTAGTTTTTCATGTGGCCTCCATTGCTCCAACACTTTGTTTGTACATGGTCCTGGGGTTCAAACCCGCGTACTTGTGCATGTCTGGCAAGCACTGTAACCACTGAACCACCACTCCAGTCCCTTGCTATAAAGTTTTGAATGCATATACAGTATCCCATGGGAAGAATAAAATGTCATGTTGATAACTAGAATAAAGGTTGTTGAAATGATTCCTCAACGTCTTTCTAAATAGAACATATTGAGAAGGGAAGAAAGATATTTTAGGCTTAAAATTTTTTGAAATTTTAAGGAATGTAAAAATAGGTGTTATTGGAAATGACAGTATAAGTTAAATCTTATAAATGGCCTACAATGAATGGAGGTAAACAGAAAAGCAAAAATTATGTAAATCAAGGTTAAAAGGTACTAAGATGAATACATTGAACAACATGAGGGCATGTTAAGTGATAATTAAAATCATTTAAATGAAAGTCTGCATTGATTATGAACTATTTTGTTGTTCCTAATGAAGAATTCATTAAAAACATGCTTAATCTTAATTGAGTTTCAAATAAAGCCTTCCTCAAATTAACTCTTCTTGATGATTTTTTTTGTCATTGCCAATCTATTTGACTGTTTTTACACAAATCCAGATAATGCCAAATGAACATTTGTCTAAGTTTCAGGTGACTGCTTTGTCAGAATAGAGTATGATGTGCATGGATGGAAATTGTTCTCCCACACAGTAAATAAGATGCCAGGAAAAGACACTGCCTGAAAGCTGAGACTATCTAGCTCTGATCTAAGGATACCTATTATGACTGCTGTTCTAGATAAAATACGGGAGCAAACCATGATTGTTTTACTCTTCTGAAAGGTATCATGTCTAATTTTAAAGCAATAACTTCAAAATATCAGGCAGATTAAAAAACTGCTACCTTAAGAGTTGAATTGTCCTGCTTGTCTGATATATAATATTTTTTGTTTCTTTTTTAAATTTTTTTTTAAAGAGAGAGGGACAGTGAGAGAGAGAGAAGAGAGAATCAATTTTGTTAGTTTTTCATATGAATTCTATGGCTCAGTCACTTCATTGTGTACATGGTGCTGGAGTTTGAACCCAGATCCTCGTGCATGCCAGGCAAGCACTGAAACCACCGAGCCACTGCTCTAGCCCAATAATTTTTGTTTCTATATTTTGTTTCTATATAAATGTTATATAAGTTGGTATTCATAAATGCAATGAATATGAACATTATAAGGGGTCTCAAGAGAGGCCATGATAATTATTGAATGCCCAGGAGCAAATCTAATAAGAGAAATATTTAGATGACTATGAGTACATCTTTTAGATTGCAGGGGAATAAAATTGAAGAGTAAAGTTAAAACTTTAAAATGAAATATTTTGAGAAACTAAGTCCAAGGATTCAGTACCAAAAAACAGAAAATGGTAAATATGTCTTAAAAGGTTGGATGCAGGGGTTGGAGTGGTTGTTCAGTGGTTGGAGCTCTTGCCTGCATGCAGGAGGACCCAGGCTCAAACCCCAGCACCACACATACCGCTAAGTGTCAGACAAACAAAGGCAAGATGGAGAAATAAAGTTGGTTCTCTCTTTCTCTGTCTCTTACATTTCTCCTTCTCTCTTAAAAAAACAAAAACAAAACAAAACAAAAAAGGTTGTATACAGTACATTTGCTTACAGGTACATACGCAATTAACACAAACAGACAAAGAGCTATGGACAAGTGGTTTGGTACTGGATACACATTTAATCTCTGCTCATGCAATGTGTTATTTTTGTATAATCAATATTGATGGAATTATGCTGAACTTACACTGTTATGTGAAAAGTGTTTTTAATTATATCTTAAGATTTCCATACACAGAAATATATTTTAAAATCTGTCTCCATAAAAAGTAAAAGTTATTCAAAATTTCCAGGAGTTTTCCAGGCTGCGTAAACTTGAAGGGCTGCAGCACCAACCACTCTTACTCAAGCAGCAATGACAAGCAGGGAGGTTGTAGGCAAATTCTGCAACCCTCCTGCCCCCAAATGGGATCACTCAGAAGCCTGCTCCACGCACTATCACCCAACCTTCCTCTGTAGCAGTACAGTGGTAAGTGGTTTTAGAGGGCACTCCTCATAACTTCTTTTCTTTCTCACTCTATTTCCCATCCTCCTACTGGCATTTCCTAAGATCATGTCCCAAATGAACTACTTGAAATAAAATCTATCTCAGGGTCAGCTTCCCGGAGAACACAAACCAACAGATGAAATTTCTTCACCTATTAAATGGAGATGATATTTTGATTTCAAGGAGGTATTGTGAGCATTAAGTTAGAGAATTGAAAAGATCAACTATGGGGAACTAATCCTATTATGTCCTTACTCTCAGATGCTGAGCTATTTGTAGGTAGTAATTGGTGAGTGGGCTAAATTCTGTGGTACACAGGTAAGGAAATCCTAAAAGTTAAAAGGTGACACATTAAGAAGCCTTCTTATTATAACAGACATCTGAATTTAGTTCGGATACTGAAAAGATATAGTCAGTATTAAAAAAAAAACCTGTGCTAACATACTTTAAACAAAAATACATTGATCCTACTAAAAATGTTAAATTAATATTTCAATGTTTAAAAGAGAACATGAAGATACTTAAAATTCTTGAAACATTCAATAATAGTAATTTAGTGTCTGTTATTTTATTAACTATAAGAATTTTAGATATAGGAAGTGTTCCCTCTCCCCTCTCTCTTGAGCATGATACCATTTTCTGACTAATAAAACAAAAATTCCCAGAGCTGATAGTAAACCACTTGAAGTTGGTTTGATAAAGATGAGTGGTTTCATTTTCACAGGAACCAGAAATATTGAGGCTGATGACTTCTTACCTCATGCTGTCATTTTATTAGAATTTTCTGTTCAGTCTGATCGGATTAGCCATTCTTTCTCTGCATACCTCCCTATGTGGTGTGATGTGACAACATTAGACAAAAAGGGCCAGTGAGTCCTTGAACTCCTGGGGACTTGTTTGTCAGGAGTTCATTTCAACGCTGAGTACAACCTGCTTATGAACACACGTGTCACTCACGGATCGCATGTTAACAAGGCAAGTTTATTTGCCCATTACGTTTGCATACAGCCTCTTTCTGCAGACTCGCTTTCATGTCTTAATTCTCAGAACCCTTGAGAGCTTTAATAATTTGGATATCCAGTTATTTAAAGAAATTTGTATACTTATTTTATCCCTTCTGGTTATTTATTTTTCTTGTATGTCGTTTAGAAAAGGCCAAGCATGAAATTGGAGCTGCAAAGAAAGAACAAATTTATTGATATGAAACTGCTCTGGAAACTCAATAGGTGTGCAGCAAAGCAAGAAGGGTAAAGGGGCTGAATAATTCATTGAACCTTTAAGCATCGATAAATAAGACTTACAGTGAGGAAAGTCTGCTTTGCAACATTAGGTATGAAATGTGAGTACAAAATAAAAGATATCTTTAAAGTGCCATGTTGTAAGAATATTCAAATAAACAAAGGTGGTTTTTTTTCATTAATAATTCTGTATTTAACAACACTGTGAATAAAAATTTCAGGACCGGGAAACAGATTATTTTGTGAGTTACCTCAAATTCTGTCTATGAATTAAAGCACTAAAACATGGGTAAAGACATAATAAAAGCAGAACATTTTATTTAAATAGAATGATATACTATGAAGAAGCTACTATTATCATAACTATGAATTCATAATCATTTATGACATCATATAGTAAGTACCAGGAAAAAGCTATTAACACATGATAAAGCATATTTAAATGATACAAATGATAAATCCTTTTATTACCCACAAAAACTAGTTCTCCTATTACTATCCATTCTATCATTGGTAGAGTTAAGCAAAGTATATTTGTGGAATTGCTTAATTACTAAAAGATCAATCCCAATGGTAATAAATGATTCTTTATAAACTTTAAAAAGCAGACAATATATTGATATAGCTTGCAAGATGGCTATTAATAACAGCAACCGAAGAAACAAATGAACAGATAAATTAACCAGAATGTAGGAAAATAACATGATATAGTGGAAGCACTGTGAACTTTACAGTTAAGAGAGATCCAGTTGCTTGACTTACTAAATCTGTTAACATAGACAAGTGACTAAATTTCTCTGATTTGGAGTTTCATCATTTTTACCTGTGTCTATGATTCTATTTCCCTCCCATAGATTTGTTATGCAGTCAAGAATACGCATATATATATACATATATATATATATATATATATATATATATCTTAAAACACACATATATATTTTAAGATATAAAACTATATTATGTCCAGTAACTATAACTTATTTTATTGTAGTAAAAACTTGTATGTCTTTGAAAATCAACTAAAAACCAAGAAACTGGCATGTACCTGGAAGGCTATAAACACTAATTATGGTTTCATGTATTAAATAGCCAGCATATCTAGACCACAGTCCTCACTCTCCAACTATGACTTCTCCCCTCTCTTCACTTTTTCTTTGTTTATTTTGATTTATAATAAATAATTCTAAGTGTAAGTAAACTATATGGCTCTTAACTTTGAACTGGGTTTATGTTACAATTTTATACAGCTAAATGATAAGACATTTTTAGTGGCATAAATATCAATAGGCCTTATCATTTAGTCATTTCTATTCCTCTTTCGTTTGATTTGTAGGCAACAAAAGAGCCAAAGACCAACTTGGGGGGGGGGGGGCTCTGTAAATGTACTGTCCTTGAGTTAGTTGGCAAATAAACACTGAATATGGGGCTGGAGTGTTGGCTCAGCAGTTACGGCGCTTGTCTGGCATGCCCGAGTACACAGGTTCAAACCCCAGCACCTACGTACACGTACACAACTAAGTGTCGGAGCAACGAAAGCCATGTGAAAAACTAAATAAAAATTGATTCTGTCTCTCTCTCTCCTCTCTCTCTCTCTTTCTCACTGTCTTTCTCTCTCTTTAAAAAAAATAGATAAACACTGAATATTATAGGAATATATTCAAAATATACATTTCACAGGCAGGTGATACATTGATTTTCAAGATGTGTGCAGATATATAGATTACAATTATAAAAAACTCTGCAAAATACTTGTCTTAAAGTTATGATTTCAGACAAGAGATGCAAAAGCTCTACCGATGGTGACCAAGAGACTAGTACAAGTGGAAATATTTTTTTCCTACGGATATTTAATATGATCTTTAGCCTAATATTTGACATGAAATATAAATGAATGGCTTGTGATTTTAAAGACAAATAAATGTTCAAAATGATGCAGTCTCAAGGATAAATGACCCTATGATATATATAGTATATTAGGTATTCTATAGGGCACAGCAAAAAAGAAGGCATACAAAAGGAAACACAAACACAAATGCTTAAAAGTCTAAAGGTCATTCATTATACTTTTTGAAAGAAACATCTATAAAGATGTTAGGTTTCGAATCTGTGACCTTCTGCATATTGAACCATTTAATATCTCTACTTAATACTACCTACTTTTTAAAGGTAGTAATATAGAAATTAGTGAGATCAACAAAATGATTTATGGAATGGGAAATAGGTTCACAGAAAAACTGAAAGATAAATATATTTAGTCTAAAAAAGAAAAGAAAAAATAATCTTCATGTGTACTAAATCCATTTTATAACAGGGAGAAACAAATTGTATGGACATTAAATGACACCAATTACATATTTAAGTGTTTATGAAACAGAAGTGGTAGTCTTGCTATGATGTAAGAAAATGGAATTGGGGGGCTTGAGTTGTGGCTCAGAGGTTGAAGAGCTTGCCCGTCATGCATGAGGACCCAGGATCAAACCCCAGCACCACATACACAATTAAGATCAGATAAATAAAGGTTAGATACAAAAATAAATAAAATAGGTTTTATATTTTTCTCTCTCTTAAAAAAAATAGGAAGTGGCTTCAATCAGTGTTTTGGTCATGGTAACAATTTGTCTTTCTCAAATTGTATCAATCAGAATCAGACAGAAATACGTAAATTTTATAGATTTAAAAAGTATTTGAGTTCTCTATTTTTTAAAAATAGGGAAATGGTGAAAATCTGCTTTTGAGCAGGGAATGTTAAAAGGAAAGGGTGGAGGATAACTGAAAAAGGCCAAGCAGTTATTTCAGCATGAGTAAATATTTATTTCACAAGTTATAGCTTTGAACTCCAGGAAAGTGGAGTTTGTAGTTGCTCTTTTCCTGGACCCTGCTGAATGACAGGAGAAATGAAATTAAGGCTACAGCAGAAGAGCATTGGAGAAGATACAACAAATAAGTGATGTTAAAAGAATGTTGTATTTGAAAGCTGAGGGATAAATGTTAACCAACCTACCAGGTTAGAAAAAACTAAAACTTAAAACTTGGGGAGCAGGAAGCTAATAAAAAGCCACAGCTATAGGACCCCCTCTCCTTGGAGAAGCTGTTGTTCAGATGCATCAAGCATCTCTCAGATACAGGTGGGAAAGATGGGGATGAAAACCAAAGGGATTTATAGATACAACTTAGATTTGTGAACTTTCAAAATTTCCCTCCCACTTCTTACAGTGTCATTGAATCCTTAAGGGTAACTTGGCACATGAAAGAGTCAAATCTATTTTTATGTCAATCTAGAGTTATACACCTGCATATTTTAACTATCTGTTAGGGAACAAGACAAACTTACAGTGGACTTAAAACAACCCTCACTTTCTTAAAAAACAATTATTACGTTATACATAATCACCTACTCTATAGGCCTATGGGTTCTCCCTTTCTGAATTATTTTCTTAAAGAACCTATACTCTTCTTGATCATGGTCTAAATCTTTGAGTATACCTTTGAGCATTTCTCTATGCGTACTTTTTAAATCAAGGACTTTGCCCCACTTCTCTTTTTTTTTTTTTGTGGCGTTTGCATACATTCCCAGAATTGTATTTATTATTCATATGTCACTATTTTGAATTTATAATTCTTAAGTTCTGGACTAGTGCTCCTCAGAATTGTCTGTGGTCTGGCCACTCATCCCTGAATAGTTCTGACCTGCCATGAGTTAAGAAATATGTGTCAAATTGTTTAACAAATGTCACTAAGCACTTAAGAAACATTGGAAAATCTAGGAAAATACATAGAATAGTTGGTTTGCACAGATTGTGGAATAATAGAGGATCTCAGAGATGACTCCTAAGCCTAAGTAAGATATGTGAATGGTGCAAAATAAAAGATCCTCCAGGCATAGCTCTTTGTGTATTTTATTATAGAATGTACCTGTATATGTAATTTCTGTAGGTATTTATATATCTGTCCCGACTATACCCACACATCCAAAATATGAGCTATCTAAAGAACATATCCTCACTTTTGATCATATAACCAGCACAGAATTTACGATTGGTAGTACTGAGGCTAGATTTGTAAAATGTAGAAATAAATTATTTAATAAGGGCCTAAGGGTCAATAAAAATCCCTGACAAATGGAATGTAAAGAAGAGGGCAATTTCTAGAAATATTAATAATTTGGAATGACAGGGCTGATAGGAGATTTTAACACAGGATAATCAAGACAGAAGCTCCTGCCTGACCTGGTTGCCTGATGAAGTTGAAATGGTTGGGATTCATAGTCTGGGGTACCTCTGAGGTTCAGGTGGAACATTGATGGTCCTTTCCAATTCCTATATGCTTTAAGAAAGATGACTTCTAACTCACCAGGCTTTGAGTTGGCTCCACAGCTGCTCTCCCAACACAATTCTTGACTTATGATTAGCGTTAAAATTTATGATTTATGAAAAACTGAATCTAATGGGTAGGTGTCAAAAGAAAACCTTTTTATTAGTTTTTGTTTCCCTCAGAGCATTTAAAAAGCACATCTTCTCAAGCAACATTTCAGAATTAATGAATGATAGTTTAAAAACTGTATTTGAGAGTGTGTCCTCAGGGTATATGACATATGGCTGCGTAAGTTCAATTATGATAACACAATACAACCATCTGCATTGTTACTGTTTAGAGATGAATAATACATCTCTAAGCCAAATGTGCTTCTATTTTGACCAACTTACTGAGATTATAGGTACATCCTAGTACAAGTGCCAAAAAGAAAGTTCAACTAAACATACTTTGCTTTTAAAATGTCACTATCACAGCAAATCTCATAAATACATAACTAATAGATTACCAAGTTCCAGAATCCAAAGTTTAACCATTTTATAAATTGCAATTAGGCTTAAAGTTTCCTACCAAGACAATTTCAGAACATAACCCAGAGCTACAATACATTTATTACAGTGTCTTAACAATATTTCTTCATTTCATAAATATATTTAAGAACCACAATTGCTCACATAATGGTAATGTTAATATAATAACCACAAATTTACTTTTGAGTAAAAGAAAACAGGCCAATAATATCTGTATAAAGTTCAGAGAACCCATAATGGCTTTAGACATCATGTTAAAAAATAGCAAGTTTTATAAATAACTCATTTATTTTGAGTGACAGGTCTCAGACTCAATGGTGAATCATTCTAGAAACCAAAATACAGATACGGGGAGCACAAAAAAGCAGGGGGTAAAGCATAATGACAGAATGAAGAGCCAAGGAAGCATTTATTCTTTTTATTTTATCTTGGGCAAAAATAACTAGCTACATTCAATAGCTCTTTATGACAGTTGGAAAAGCTTGGGATCTGTAAAGCTATAGTAAGATGAGTTTGAGTTTTATAAAAGTTGAAACTTGAGACAGACTCTTGAGCCCTATGAAACCAAGTGATTTTCTTTTGGAGAAGAGTAACCAGTCAAGCAGAGAATTTTTCCCTTTCCTTCATTTATGCACTACTGAGCTGCATTCCTCAAAGCCTCCAGATCTCATTAGAAATATAAAAATGAATAAGACTCCTGTGCTACACTAACCACTCTATTTTCACTTTGCATGAAAGCCTGTATATGTGTGTGTGTGCGTGTGTGTGTCTATATGTATATATATGTTAATCTGAGAGATATAAGACAATTTAGGTGATCAGCCTTGTTGCTTATATTATAGTTCATCCTGTGTACCTTCCAGATCCTTCAGCTATTCCTACCCTGATAAACTCCTCAGACTCACCTCAGTTCCACAAACCCATCCATTTCTAAGAGAAGATAGAGCTGGGACAGGAACTTTGCATGATCCATCGGATTCATCTGGAAAGGAGAGAAACTTACACTTGTTTACCAACAAATAACCTATCCTTTGAGCTTGGCATCTCACAGTGGCTGCACTCTTTTCCAGTACTCAACTCCCTGTCTGGTGCTGTGTGAAGGTGAATACAAAGTGAGGCCACAAGCACTCTGTCTCTATAGGTTCCAGATAGATAGCACAGATAGACACTCAGTCTTCCTGAGAGACCTAGAGAGTCAACGGTCTTCCTGAAGCTCTGCTGATTAAACTGAGTGCACACTCGCCTGCGCACGCGCACACACACACACAAACAACAAAACAAAAACAAACAAAACACCCATGGCCCATACTGTTGTGAAGGTTTTCTCTTTGGGAAAGTATTTATTTAATCACAAATCAAAAATGTCAGGGAAGAGAAAATAGGGTCATACTTGTACCTTCTTTTTTACAAAGGCTGTTTTTTAAGTAGTGCTATTGGATATAAGACATTTCCTGTATTTTGTTACATATACTAACTTTTCAATTTATCAGAAGATGTGAAGAAATACAGGTCACTCACCAGAGTTTATTTGCAAGTGAAAAAATAATTGGGACAACAAACTCTAATTCAAGTTTCATTAACGTTATAGATTTAAAGAAACATCACAATAAATACTCTAGAATTAGAGTATTTTTTTAATATTATATTTAAAGGAGCACCACAATAAATCTAGATGTTTTTTGGTTGATGGCTTTACTGTCTTATACTTAATTTTGGCTGGCATTTCTTATTTTGTTTTTTATCATGCAAAATAGATGTAAAAGAAACATTTCATCCCATTAAATTTGCAAACATTTTTGAAGTAAAAAGGAAAATAGTTTTCTATAAACATGATCTAATTCATGATTCTCATGTTTGGTGCTATTAATTACTGCTCTTTACCACTTACTCCTAACTCCAAAATGAACTTTATGTGTTCAATTTTTAGCTGCTGATCCAATGTATAGTTAACTGTCAATGATACTGATTCCATAGAAGTATATCTATTGAGTTTATAATCTCCTTAAAGAAATCAACAAGCTGATTATTTAACTTTAACAAATAATTTGAAATGAATTATTGTTATTGACCACTGTGAGGAACTTATTCTAAAGATGATATTTAGTAATTTAAAAACAATTACCTTTTGATAATTCTGCCCCCGTTTACTTTGTTGGCAGTATCTATATTTAATGCTTTATTACATTTTCAACTTCAATATTTTTTCTTCTCTGTACAATTTAATATCATTGTATGACTAGCCTGTCAAAATCTAACTATCATATTAAATATTCCTGAATTACTAGAAACAAGTAGGCCAGATGGTTTCTGAGTTTAGGATCACTTTATTTTTGAGGAACTGCACAAACTTATGAAAACATGCTCTTTTAAGATAATCATGATAAAGTATCAGAGATCATGAGAGTTCCATTCAATTAGCCTTGAGATTCTTTTCAGATATAGGAATCTACAAATGTATATAGAGAAAAAACAAAAGAGAAAAAAACAAAAAAAATAACAATGACATACAATGTCAAGTTCCTAGTCACTCTGCAAATCTGCATTTAGTTGACTCTCTCTCAGCACCAGCTGTAACCCAATTAAATTCAACAGTGCACAGGTGTTCACAGGAATGACTAACACAAAAGCATACTTCCCTTTAGGGCTCTTAAAAAATTAGAGTTCTTTAATTTCCATACACCTTCAAAACCAAAACCAAACAATAAAATATTGGGAAAAAAAGAAATTAGATACAGCAGGGGAAAAACACAATCAGCATGAGCTATAACCCAATTAAGCTAAATAGCACTCAGGTGTTTGCAAGAGCGCACTCAAATTTTCACAGCCACAAATCAACTTTCTCTAACATTTTTAAGATTGATGATGAATATCCACTTGTCTTAAGTTGACTTTGAGATAAGAGTATCCCAAATTCTATTTCTTAAAATAAGATTTTATTGTAAAATAATATAGGGAAAATAACTAAGATTTTTTATATAAAAATTCCAGCATGGGCAGTTAACATTTTAAAATACTTACTTTATTTCAGCAGAGGCATTCAATACAAGTGTTAATTTTTACTAATATTCCTCAAATTTCAGGTATGATGCAGAATACTCTACTCCTGTTCAGAAAAGAATCCAATTATTTGGGGTATTTTCCCTGATTTTTATCAGCTATTATAAAACCAAGATTTGGTATTAGAAAGGCTTAGTAGAATGAATGGATGTCGATCATGTGTTACATAATGTGTATTTTTAATACCAATGCTATCAGTATCCAGACATAGTTAATTTATTGTAATATGAATATGCAAAGTTGTCAGCTCTAAACATGTTTCAAATTTGTTGGGTAGAAATAATTTTATCCTCTTTGGGGAAAAATTATACTTTCTCTTTCACTTGGTTGGTTTGCAAAGTATGATTTCAAATTAGCAGCACAGGCTACACTTGAGGATTTGTTTCAAATGCACAACCTCAGCCCTATCTCAGACTTGCTTTATCAAAACCTCCAGGGTAGAGCCTAATCATCTTTATCACTTTCAATATGCCCTGAGAGTGATTCTGATGTATTCTTAAGTTTGAGAAACACTGATCTATTCTATTTCTATCTCTTACTATGCCACAAAAATATGGCAAATCTGCATTTATACTGTGACCTTTGGAATAAATCAGTACATATCAGATCATTACTATTTTTCTACTTCCATACACATGACTACATACAAATGCATATCTAAATTTAACAATTTTAACTACTAGTGACAAAACTTGCTTGGCTTTTAAGTAATTCTTTAATGATGCAATTGGGCTAATATGACTTTAAATGAAAACCCATGGGATAAGAATGCCATTTTTATTAGACACACTAATGTTATCATGGTTATATGAGTTGGCTGTATGATTCTCAATAGCTTTGTCTTGAACTGAAATGTACAGTTGATAGAAACATTCATAAAACTAATTCTAAGATTTAATATAATTCAAAATTACTATTTATGTCCTAATTCAAATAAATACAAAAGAATCACCAAGAAACAAAAAATGCATTTAATTAACAAAATGTTTGTGGCATGTGAGTGTGTGATTTATATTTCTAACTTGTTTAAGATAGGGTATTCATTTTGATTTCTTTTTCTTCATCACAGAGGGAATTTTTTTTTTTTTAAAGAGAGAGGGACAGTGAGAGAGACAGAGAAAGAGAGGAACAACTTTATTTAGTTTTTCACATGGCCTTAGTTGCTCTAACACTTAGTTGTGTACATGGTGCTGGGGTTTGAACCCGGGTTCTTGTGCTTGCCAGGCAAGCGCCGAAACCACTGAGCCACCGCTCCAGCCCCATTTTAATATACTTTTTAAACCATTTTATTTAGTAGTAGATATCTCTTTTGCAAATGCCCCACAGAGGGAAATTTTTAATAGAAATATTCTATTTTCAGTTCTAACCCCATAATTTTTATAAGAGAAATTAATATTTAAAAATATTTTAATATTGAGTTGCAAAATAATTCAGTTTTGAAAAAATATTTGCTTCATAGAATAATCATAATAATAAACTCAAAACTATGATGAGTGATTATCTATTTCAGATATATACACACATCCTGGAAACTTCAAATGATTAATGAGAAAAATTAAATGAAAATTGTCCATTGCAAACAACAGTGGACATTTTTAAGTTCATATAGAATACTTCCTAGCATAGACTAAATTCTGGGTCATAAAACACACAAAATTTTGTGAGAAACACAAAATATATACCTCAAAGACACACTCCCAATGACCCACCTCCTCCAGCCGTACACTACATGCCTATAGTTACCACTCAGTCAATCCCTATCAGGAATTAATGCACTGATTAGGTCAACACTCATCACTCATATCTCTAAATTTTCTTTCACTGTATCTCACATGAACTTTGGGGGACAATTGATATCTAAACCATAATAGCATGAATACCCCTTTACATTATTGCTTTGTAAAAGTTCTAGTTAATGCAATAATGAGAGAAAATGAAATAAAAGTTGTATAGATTAAGAAGAAAAAAATAAAATTGTCACAGAGGACATGACTGCCTATAGAGGGCATTCAAAGGAATTCATAAAAATGCCTGGAACTAAGAAGTGATGGTAACAATATACAGGATACAAGTTAACATACAAAAGTCAATTGTTTTCCTATATATCAGCAATTACCAAGTGGAAATTAGCATACAAATTTATGATGAATTACATTAGCATGAAAAAATGAAATATGAAATAAGTAAGAGTGCAGCAAAATATGTACAAGTCCTACAAGAGTAAAACCACAAAACTCTGAAGAAAGATACACCAAGAAATAACTAAATGAAATATTCCATTTTAATAGATAGGAAGACTCAGTAATGTCAAAATATCAATTCTTCCCATACTGACCAATAGATTCAATATTATCTTAGTCAAAATCCCAGCACATTATCTTGTGGATATTCACAAATCGATTCTAAAATGTATATGAACAGATACAAAATATTTAAATCAACACTGAAAAAGAAAAAGAAAGATGGAAAACTCACACTACCCAATTAAAAGACTTGCTATAAAGCTACACTGGTTAGACAGTGTTGTGTTGGCAAATGAATAAACAAATGGATAAATGGAACAAAATATCGATCTCAGACATAGACCTAAATAGATATATACAATCCATCTTTGACCAAAGAGCAGAGGCAACAAAATGGAGCAAAGGTAGTCTTCTGCTTCATTTTTTGATAAAGAGAGAGAGGAAAAGAGTGAGAGAAACAGAAAGAGAGAATCAATTTTATTTATTTTTCATCTGTTTTTTGTTTTTCTGACACTTGGTTGTATATGTGGTGCTTAGGTTTGAACTCAGGTCCACTGTATAGCAGCTGCTCCAGCCCAAAGGTAGTCTTCTTTAACAAACGGTGTTAGAGCAACCATACATGGACAAATAATTGAATCTAGATAAAATCTTCATTCATCACACAAAAATAATTTCAAAGCAAATCACAGATCTCAATGTAAAATGCAAAACTATGCATTTCCTAGGAGAAACCTACATGACCTTGGGGATATTAAGACTCCTTTAAATATCACCCCAAAAGTACAATCCATGAAAGAAAAAAATTAATAAACTGAACTGTCATAAAATTAAAGGTTTTGACTCTGCAATTTCAAAAGAATGGGAATACAGGGCACAGACTGTGAGAAAGTATTTTCAAATTGCATATGTGATAAAGGATTATTATTAGCTGGTACAGCTAAAGACAATGTCAACATGGGCAAGAGTGTGTTTACTGTTCAACTCTCCTGTGAGACAGTGTTCTCAAAAACTTCAGACACTTAAGGTAAGATAAAAAGTTTAATACTAGCTGAATTTGTAGATGGAATTTAGGAAAAATGCAAGATGACTCAAAAATATCAATATAATTTTAATTGATAAAATAAAAATTTGAGTATATATCAAAATATTAGTGAATATTAAGTTTTCTAATTTTAATCACTAGTGTAATTATATCTGTGTTTGCTGAAATGAAATTACTAGGGATCTTTCACCTTTATTTAATGGACATATGAATTTTGTATAAATAATATATTCTCAGTTATAGAACTTCAAGTTAATATCTTTGTCATTGAAATGTGTTTGGTAAATAAACATGTGATAAACTATTTTTTCTCATGCCTAGATAAAAAAGACATGCTGCTAATCAATAAGATTTAAGGATATGTTAGAATATTTATTCCTTATCATGGAACAATCAGACAGAAATTTATCTGGTACCAATTTAAACATAAGTGTGTGACTTTAAAACAAATACCTTTCATTAATTCATAACTGATGCAACATATAGCAACGCATTTTTCTACGTCAGTGTGGTAATACTTATGGTCTTATTATCATATACAGTAAAATTAGAATTAGACAAAAAAAGAAAATTTAAAAAATTAGAATTAGAAAAGTTGTACAACATATAAACCTAAGTAGCCATCTAGGTGATGTTTGTCACTGCTTAAGAAGAACTCTACTGTTACTCTTAAATCTCATTCTCTGGGCTGAGGCTGTAGTTCATGGAAGTGCCTAAATTGCAGAAGGCCTTGGGCTTGATCCATAGCACCACACAATAAATCATATTCTTCATTTAAATTTTCTGAACATCATCATGTCATTGTTACACAGGTTTTTGGTAAAGCGAGTTCTAGACACAGAGTCAGTGGAATTCCAACATTATGAAATGAAATGTTTTGGTAGTGAGCTCAAACAGCTTTTTTGAGACCACAAGAATTTGTGGCCTATCTACTACATTGCTTCAACAACCATCTTATTCTCTCACACACATGAAAAGTGATGCTTGTTTAATTTAAGAAGCATTTTGCCCATTTATTGATTGGGTTGTTTAATGTTTTTGAGATTGAAATTTTTGAGGACTTAGTAAATACTGGATATTAGTCACCTGTCGCAAGAATCATAGGCCATAATACTTTCCCATTCTGTAGGAAGTCTTTTGACCATTTTTATAATTTCTTTAGCTATACAAAAACTTTAAGACATCCCACTCACTCATTTTTTACTTTACTTCTTCTACTTTAGGAGACATGTTGAGAAAGTCTTTGCCTACTCCCAAATGCTGGAGTATTGGTCCTAACTTTTCTTCCAGCAGTGGCATGGTAGCTGATTTAATTCCTAGTTCCTTGATCCATTTTGATTTGATTTTTGTGCAAGGTGACAGAAAAGGGTCTAATTTCAACTTTCTGCAAGTGGTTTTCCAGTTTGTACAGCACCATTTGTTGAATAGGCAGTCTCTCCTCGATGTTATATTTTTGTCCTTCTTTGTCAAAGATCAGATGTTTAAAGATATGTGGGTTTGTTTCAGGGTCTTCTATTGTATTCATTTGGTCTTCATACCTATTTTGATACCAGTACCATGCTGTTTTTGTTACTACAGCTCTATAGTATAGTTTTAGATCCAGCATAGTAAAATCACCTGTTTTGTCTTTCTTGCTTAGTAATGGTCTAGCTATTCCAGGTATCTTATTGTTCCAAATGAATTTAAGAATTGCTTTTTCTGTATCTGTAATGAAGGACATTGGTATCATAATGGGGATTGCATTAAATCTATATAAAGCTTCTGGCAGAATGACCATTTTTATTATATTAATTCTGCCTAACCAAGAACATGGAACGTCTTTCCATCTTCTCAAGTCATCTTGGATTTCATTCGTCAATGTCCGAGAATTATCACTGTAGTAGTCTTTGACTTCCCTTGTTAGATTAATTCCCAAGTATTTTATTCTTTTTGAGGATATTATGAATAAGAATAATTTCCTGATTTCTTCTTCTGCCCTATTATTGTTAGTGTATAGGAAAGCTATTGGTTTATGGGTATTGATCTTGTGGCCTGTCACTTTGCTAAATCTGTTTAAAAGTTCAAGCAGTTTTCTGGTAGAGTTTTTTGGATCTTCCAGATAAAGGACCATATCGTCAGCAAAAAGGGAGAGTTTGACTTCCTCTCTTCCTATTGTTATCCCTTTGATTTTCTTGTCTTGCCTGATTCCTCCAGCCAGGGTCTCAAGAACTACATTGAATAAAAGTGGTGAGAATGGACAGCCTTGTCTTGTTCCCAAGTTTAGTGGAAATGCTTTCACTTTTCTCCATTTACTATTATACTATCCGAGGGCTTGGCATATGCAGCCTTTATATAGTTTTGACAAGTTCCTTTGATCCCTATCTTCTCCAGAATTTTGAGAATAAATGGGTACTGAATTTTATCAAAGGCCTTTTCTGCATCATTTGGTATAATCATATGATTTTTGTCCTTAACTATGTTTAAGTGATGAATTACATTAATTGATTTGCATATGTTGAACCAGCTCTGCATACCTGGAATGAAGTCTACTTGATCATGATGAATTATCTTCTTGATATGTTTTTGAATACGGTTTGTTAGAACTTTATTAAGGATTTTTGTGTCCAGGTTTATCAGAGATATTGGTCTATAGCTTTCTTTTATTGATGTGTCCTTGTTGGCTTTTGGTATCGGAGTTATGGTTGCTTTCATAAAAAGTGTAAGCCAATGAATACATGAGAAAGTGCTCTAAATCACTAGTAATCAGATAAATGCAAATCATAACTACATTAAGATTTCACCTCACTCCAGTCAGACTGGCAAAAAATGAAGAGTATAAACAATAATAGATGCAGGAGGGGTTGCTGAGAGATAGAAACATTAACACAACTTTCATGGAAATGCAGACTGGTACAGCCCTTCTGGAAGGCAGTGTGGAGAATCCTCAAAAAATTAGGAATGAACCCACCATATGATCTAGTTATCCCTCTTCCAGGTATTTTTCAGGGGAGTTAGAATCAGCACATTATAGCAACACAGCAAAATCTATGTTCATAGTAGCTAAATTGCTAAATTATGGAACCAATCCAGATGCCACTCACTGGAAGAATGAATCAAAAAACTAAATATATGTATATTATTGAGCATCTACTATATGATAAGTTTTAATTTCAACCCACTGATGAACAATTTCAAGTATTTGCTGCACAATCTACAAATAAAGAACTAAACATACTAAGAGGAAACAATTTTAAGTAAAAGTGTCTTCTAAATGTAAGAGGTAAACAGTGGAATAGAGGAATAAATGACCAATAACTAA
Organism: Aplodontia rufa; assembly: GCA_004027875.1. Classification (NCBI taxonomy): domain Eukaryota; kingdom Metazoa; phylum Chordata; class Mammalia; order Rodentia; family Aplodontiidae; genus Aplodontia; species Aplodontia rufa. The sequence goes on from PVKS010000949.1 coordinate 103,811, forward strand.
ACCTATCAATGAGATAAAGGTAGAAGGTTAGAATTAAGTGCTAAAGAAGATAACTTCAGGGAAGGGGTAAATGAAAATTGATAGCAATGGGTCATTATGAGGCTAGTGTGAGGTAAAAATTTGATATTCAGGGAAAGCAAAATATCTATCACTTGAACAGAGAATGCCACATGTGGAATTTTGGAGGATTAAGCAAACAGCGTGCTATCAACTGCATATTCAACAGGAAGGATTGTAGTAGGGGAGGATCAAGAGTTGGGAGAAGAACCTGGACGGTATTAAAACACTTTAGTAATGGTGAAGGTTTGCAGTAAGGTGGAAGTTGAGAGAAGGGAGGAGTAAACAAAGAAGATTTTCTTAAGCAGTCTCCAAAAACTTCCAGGTCTGAGTCCATCTGAGACTACAGAGAACATTAAAAGATAATAAGGAGTCTAAAGAGGTCACCAAAGTTACAGAGGTGCACATAACACCAGGGCCAATGCAGTGAGTCCTCAGTAAATTGAGACAGTTTTAATTGGTCTGGATTTTCAAAATAAAATCATAACAATGTTTCCTAAGCATCCTGTCTCTTTTCCCTGGGCTGCCTCGCTGTCCCTGGGCTGGCTTTTCTTGTAAGTATAAATCTCATAATTTATTCATTTCATTCAATACTAATATTTACTTTAATTCTATTATGTTTTAGGCAAACACTAGATCCCTGGGAATACAAAGATTATAAAACATAGCATTTGATTTCACGGAGTTAATAGTCTACTGGGTGAAACATAAATATTAGTAACTAATTATATGATAATAAGTGCTCTTAGAGAAATACATAGAAAGTGTTGTAAGAATCCGGAGAATGACAGCTTGCAAATTAAAGTTACCTATACAATTTGTATTTTACTAAGCCCCATATTTCAGTTCCACATCTTACAAAAGAAATAGAGAATATATAAAATATACATGAATAACTGAAGCAATACATTTATATCTCGCTTATTATACTAAAGTTCCAGGTAATGCTGAAATATAAAAAGGCAAGAAAAAGAATAATAACATACAGAAAGATAAAATAATATCAATAAAAAATCTATGTAAGCCTTCACATTATTTAGTTGCACAGAAAAAAATATAGGATATTCAATTTAATCAAAATACACTGCCAAAAATTTCCAAAAGAGAGGTATTAAGAAAATATGAATTTATATGTTGACAGTAAAATTTATTGTTCAAAAATCAGTTATTTAAACATTTAGAGACAATTAATATATGTTTTCCTATTTAAGTGTATATACTATTTCATAAATTTTGATGTATTTTCTTAAATGTTCATCATGTAAATGACCACTAACCTATTTTTTCTGAGCAACGTAAAAGCATTTTAGTTTTCTCCTTATTTAAACTTTAAGTAATAAATGCAATGAAGTTTTTTTAAAAAGCATTATAATTGGAAATTATTTTGGGCTGTTAGAGAAATTGCAAAAATCGGGGAAAAAATCACAGAACTTTATGCAAAATTCACCCATTGTTAACATTTGCCCATTTGCTTCATCTGTTTCACTATGCTCACATATATATAATGTTTTTTCCTGAACTACTTTAGAGTAAATGCAACAGATATTTTCAACCCTAAATACTCAATGTTTCCTTAATATGCATTTCCAAATGGCATTCTCTTGCATAATCACAGTGAGGTTAGTAACTTCAATTAATTTACCAGGAATATAATATTTTCGTTTACTCTTTCAGCCACATTTGCATAGTGTAAATGGTCTTTGTTCTTTCCTTCTATACAGGATCCAGTCCAGGACTGTGTACTGCATTTGGTTGGAATGTCTCTAGTCTCCTTTAAACTTGATGTTTCCTCAACGTTTCTTTCTTTTTCAAGATGATGATACTTTTGAAGAATACAAGATTCTGTGCACTTTGTTTTTATTTTTTTAATGAAATGCTCCACATTTTTAGTTTGCCAGATGTTTTCTCATACTTAATACGTACATTATTTATCCCTGGACAGACTGATACATAAGTGATATTGTGTGCTTTTTAGGGTCACATGGAGAGGCAAAGTTCACTTCTCCTCATTACTGATCACCTGGCCAAGGAGCTGTCGAACTTCCCCAGCCTAGAATAATTAGCTATTTTTCTTTTGCAGTCTATTATCAATCTTTAAGAAGATACTTTAAGATACTCATTAAATTTCCTCTAGATTTAACATTCATTGACAATCCTTGTCCCAACTAATATTTATTATAATAGATAAAAAAAGTTATGATTTTTCTATTCTAGTTCCATTTATGCATTTATCAACTGACTTTCTATTGTAAGGAAAAGATCTCTCATCATCTACATTTATGTATTTATTAGCTATATATATATTTGTAAATCTCTTTAATAATAATAGTACTAATATTAATATTAAATATTTAATACTAATGATAGTACATATTAGTATTATATCTATGTGCAGGTACTAATATAGTATTTTTAGATTAGATTTACAAATACACAAATTCTGTTGTCTAATAATTTATTATTTGTTACTATTATTATCAAAACTTAAATTATCTCAGATTTTACCAGTGGGAGGTCTTTCATGATGTTTTTTGTGTCCTTTTGATAAACTTCCATTATTTCAATATTTTTTAATACTAATTTATTTTCCAGCAGATAACAAATTTTCCAGGCTTGGACTGACTCTTGCTGCTTCAGCCTTATAATTAGCCATTTCTGGGAGAAGCCCTAGTTCCTTTCACTGGAAAATTATTATTATTATTATTTTATTTTTTTCATACTGGGGGTTCAACCCTGGGGGTGCTTTACCACTGAGCCACATTCCCACAACTTTTTTATGTTTGTTTTGAGACACGGTCCTGTTCAGTTGCTTAGGGCCTTACTAAGTTGGTATGGCTGGCTTTGAACTTTCAATCCTCCTGCTGCTGGGATTACAAGTATGCTCCACATGCCTGGTTGGAAAATGGTTTTAAAAAATAAGACCTGTTGTTAAAGGTGCTGGTTGCTACTGTGTGTCATAGCCTGGATATACATTCATTGAAGGAGTCAAGCACATATGCACACATCTACCTACATATAAACACAAACATACATGTATGTGTCACGAATCAAGAATTCATACTGATATTTTTAAATCTAATCTATTCTGCGGGGCTTTTCCCTGCCTTCCTCCATTCTATATTTGTATCTTCCTTCTTCTAAAAATACACGAAGAATTTCAGAACTTCAGAATTGCTTCCGTGAATGCCACTAAAAAAAGAAACCACATCCCCAAAATATCTTTATCTTTTTTCCCATACCCCATAAGAACAAAGGAAGATATATTCAAATCCAAAGCCATAAAAGTTACATGAGTTAATCTTATTTTTTTCTATTTTCCCTTTCTCTGGATTTATGCTATTTGCTTGAATACAACAGTGCTCACTTGTTCTTATTGTTTTCATTTTGGTTTTGGGTGTACTTCTTACCTTTTCTGTTTATCTTTTAAACATATGGTTATTAATTTTCACCTGAAAGTAGAAAGTCATCACTCAGGGTCCAGCAGAGCTTGGTTATAGAAATCCACACAGACACCAAAATTTGCAAATGCTTTGGTCTCTTGTATAAAAGTGGTGTGGTGTTTACATACATCCTCCAGTATGTCTTAAGTTATTTTTAAATTACTTGTAATACCTGATGCAAAGTGAATGCCTTGTAAACAGTTCCTATACTGTACTAGTTAGAGAATAATGACAAAATAAATGAGTCTTTACATGTCCATTACAGACTTGGTTTTTAAAAAATATTTTTCAGTGTGTAGTTGGTTGGATCCACATATGCAGAACCCAAGAATATGGAGGACTGAGAAAAGAATGCTCAGAGAAGTGAGCTATTTCAAGATCCCCTTCTTGAACAGAACATCCACTCATACTGCCTTAGCCTTCCTTGGTTTCTATTTATTCAGATCAAAAGACACTTCTATTTTATTTTCTCCTTTTTTTCCTTATTCAAAATTTGCACACTATAAAAATTTTCACATTTTCATTTTCAGTTTGTTTTTTCACTTAAAAATATCTCTTAAGGGACTGGAGAGTTGGTTCAGGGGTAGGGCATTTGCCTGGTATGTGCAAGGACCCAGGTTCAAATCCCAGCACTACACGTACAACCAAGTGTTAGAAAAAGAAAAACTAGATGAAAACATAAATAAAATTGATTCCCTCTTTCTTTCACTCTCTCTCTTTCAGTCTTTAATAAAAACAAAACAAAATAAAAACATCTCTTGGGAACCATCACACACTATTTCATAGATGTCTTCCTGTTTCTTTTCTTTACAAATGAATAATGCTCCATTGTATGTGTTTGCCATATTTTTATTAAACTCAGTTTAGACATTTTAGTAATTTCAAATATTTTGCAACTAAAAATGATACATCAATTAGTAAGTTAGTGGATGTGAATTTTTTGTGCCATTTGACCTGTGTGTCTTCAGGATAAATTCTTGAAAGTGTGAATCCATGATTGAAAGATCAATGCACTTATGTTTTTTGTGAGATATGGCCAAATTTTTCCTATAGTGTTTATCCCTTCTCATTCCCACCTACAATGTAAGAGAGGTACTATTTGCCACAGCCTTGCTTCAGAGTATATCTTAAAATTTTTGAAATGTCAGTATCACAGATATCTTAGTAGAGTTTTGTTTCCATTTCTTTTGTATCGTATTTTTGTCCTTTTCTGTTTTATAACTTATCCGTAAGATTGATCAAAAGTGTATATATTTATCATGTACATCATGATGTTTTGAAATATATATACATTGTGGAATGGCTCAATCACCTGATTAAAATATGTATTACTGCACACATTCCTAATAATCAGGTAAATATAAATTAAAACCACAGTGAGGTATCACCTTGCTCATACTGGAATGAATAACACAAAAGAGAGAGAGAAACAAGGTGGAGAAGATGTGGATAAATGGAACCCTTGTATGCTGTTGGTGGGAATATAAATTATTACAATCTTTATGGAACACAGCATGGAGGTTCCTCAAATAAGTGACAATTAGAACTATCATAAGATCCAGCAATCCCACTCCTGGGTATATATCCAAAGGGAATAAAATCAGTATGTCAAGAGGCATATGCACACTGGCGTTTAGTGCAGCAGTATTCACAATAGCCAACAAGTGGAAACAAGCTAAATTTACCAACAGATGAATGGGGAAGATTGTGGGGCACATATACACAGTGGAAAACAATTCACTAAGGAAAAAAAGGAATGAAATTAAAATCTTGTCATTTGTGACATTGAGTAAAATAAGCCAGGCACAGAAAAACAAATACCACATGGTCTCACTCGTATGGGGCATCTAAAACATTAACTCTCATAGAAGCTGAGAGTCAAATAGTGGTTATCAGAGGTTGGGTCAGCTGGAAAGAGGAGATGTGGTCAAGGATATGAAATTACTGGTAAGTTCAGGAATCTGTAATACAGCATGGTGATTATAGTTTATAATATATTCTTTAAAATGGCTAAAGAGTGGATAATAAACATTTTTTTATAAAAGGGCTTCTCTTTTCACCTATTTAAAGGCCATTTTGAAAATTTCTTTTGGGCAATTTTCTGTTTACATTTTAAAATATTTTCTTCCAATATTTTATCTTTTGACTTCTTAGGTTACACTGTGTTATATAAAAGCTTTTAAGTAGGACTAGTTAAATTTAACAGTCTTGAGTTTTACTGAATCTGATAATTGAGTCAATTTGGAAAGAATTTCCCTAAACCCAAATAATATAAACATATACTCTTTATATTTTCTAGAACTTAAAAGTTTCACTGTTTATACTTAATTATTTGAAACAGTTTAGTTTTGTCATGTGCATGATGTGAGCAATAGAACTAATTTTATTTTATTCTAAATGATAACCTATAATATTATCAGTATTTATTTTGGAAAAAATAATTTTGTTTATTTCAGTAACCTCATAAATATATTGAAAAATCTAATGTAATATCATAGTCCATTTTAATCTCATGAAATGAATGCTGGAAACACTCATTTACTGCTGTTATTTGTTAAGATTCTAATTGGTTCCCAATCACCTTAACACTTTTTCAGAATTTAAGCTTACGGTACATTTATACCAACCATGGCTTCAACTCAGCCAACTACAAAGATTTTAAAGACCTAGGTGTTATGTTTTCCATACCCCAGTAAGGATCCAATTTAATATCACTATTTACAGTGACTCATTGGAACCCTCTCTCACAAAGAAGACTAAATTAACCAGCAATATTTAGGGCAAACATCCATTATGTCGCAGTTGGAAGCATGAATAAAAAAAAATTTACTTTAGCTGCAGCAACTTGAAATAGAAATAGATTACCCACTGGGAGCCAAAGCTGGATCCTTAACAAAAACTGCAGGTTTCCTCATTCACCTACCACAGTCTTCTTCAGCAGTGTTGGGATTATAAAATTGAGTCTCATCCTGAGATCCATGGCAGACGTGGGTACCCTTTATGATTTATAAAAGTGAAAATCACTGTTCAGTGCCTAATGGTTTTCCCTCAAGATGACAACAATTTCCTATAAGGTAACACAAAGAAATATTCAGCTTTATTCTTTTATCTTCTCTTTGTTATTTCAATCTCATCCCCTGTCTTCAAATCAGAGCAAAAAAAGTATAATGGGATTAGTCATCTTTTTCTGTACCCAGAAACATAGTAAATGTTTCAGGCTTTGAAAGTCCAATGGCTTCTGTTATAACTACTCAGCTTTGCAATTTTAGCACAAAAGTGGCTCCAGTTTCTCCTAAAACACATAGCTGTGCTATCTGTCCTGAGCCCTTTTAAAGTTTCACTGGTATTTACTGATGTAAATATGATTAAAATAGATTCTAATGAAATTTAATTTACTGAAAACCATAAATTCAATATCTCATTCCAGTGCTAATGTTTTTGAATGAAATAAGAAATAGTTTTTCTTTATATGGGCAATTTATTTTCATGTTGCTTCCCTTTTCCCTCTCCTACCCCATAATCCTGAGATAAGGTAACACCAAGAAATTTAGGGAAATTTGAAGTATGAATTATTGGGATACCTCAAGTTAAAAACATAAGAACATATCTTTTTAAAATTTCAATACCTCTATTATACAATCAACAACCATTGTTTTTTTGCTCTCATATGCAATGATTAGATATCCTTTATGACCAGCAAATGAAATATATAATGTTTGGAGGCACTGGGAGAGGTGGCCTATTACATTATATTTCTTATTTGTCACAAAAACTCTTTTTTTCCCGGAATAAATTTATATAAAGTTACAAATAATGAAAACTAAAGGTCTTAACGTAGGGGTTCAAAAGGCATCCATGTATGTGCCTGCAGATCAGAAAGGCAAATTTCCCCAGGTGTCTTTCTCAAGCTTGAATATAACTTTTTTTTTTTTTTGAGGGTATACAAAGATTTTTATTTTGAAAGCAGCCAATTGGCTCAATTTAAAAATACACATGAGGGAATGGATTAAAACATTCTTTTTACAATGATATGCTGTAGATTCTTTAGAAGATTAAAGAGTGAGGGAGAGAGAGATTGAGTGTTGAATTTTAACTTTGGAATAACACTTTTTTTTTAAAGTACAAATCATTTATAATAGAGATGCCAAAAGCACTCTTAAATGAAAATCATTATTGAATATCCCTTTCTTTTGTTTTTTTTTTCATGACCTTTATTTTTTTTTCTTTTTTTTTTTTTTTAATTTTTATTTTTTGAACAACCTTACAAGATTTTAACAAATCAATATAAAATGTGTATAAAATGTGTAAATATTCTGGATATTGTAATTATCCCCAGGAGTGCCCCCCCCAGTTACCCTCCCTTATCCCTCCTTCCCTTTCCCTTTATAGCTCTAAAAAAAGTATTAGAATATAACTTTTTAATTTAACCTGAGGACTCGAAACTTTATGCATGCTGCTTCATTAATATTCTAGAATTCCCTTAATAGGAACATTTCTAGAAATAAATTCAAGCACCCGCAACTTCATATTCACAAACAGTGCTTTCCTCCATAGTCACACTTGTGTTCATTTGTCTCTTATTCAGAGTTCATGTGGTCAAATTGAAAGACTGCTATTCTTAGGTACCCTCTGTGCAAAAGAGTAATTAGCTCCTTTATTTTCTCTCACTTTATGTTATGGACCTATCATGAATAGCTGATAAAATTAATTCAAATATAGTTTTCAAACAGTATTAGTAATTTCTAAAGTAATCCCTATAAATACCTATATGATTGGTTGGTTCTGTTTAATACCATAATATATCTAGTTATGAAATTAAAATATAAATATCTAAAACAGAAGAAGGGTGATTGAATTGCAAAAGTGTATTTGGTATCAAAAGAGAAAAGTCTATTTTGAATATATTTGTAGAAATGAGAACAGAAACTAAATGAAACATGTATGGATCTTTGTGTGGGGCACTGTACTGAAGCCGAACGCTGCACTGGATGCCATGACGCTTCTTCTCTGCTCCAATTTTGCGTGCCTAGCACAAAGGGCGCTAACCTGATGCCTGCTTCCTCTTCCTCTTCTCTAACCCTCAAAACTGCCTTTCCTGATAGCAATAGTTGATGAAGTTGACGCGGTCATTCCTCGTTGGACAGGACAGCCAACCTGTCATTCTACTATTGGTTCCTTGGCTGTCTTCCCTCCCTATAAAAACGTGTGTGCCTTGGTAATAAATGGATTTTGAGCTGCCACCAAGTCCGTGTTACTGGCTCATTTTCCCCAGCCGAGCGGAGGGGGCTCCCACCGAAGGGAGTCCAGGGAGAGCCGGGTCGCCACACTCACCCTCCTGCTCGGCTCCGGGGGACAGTTCGACTGATCTGAGCCATCCCACCCACCTTGGGGACGCCCGAGGTGCAACAACTGGTGCCCCGTGTGAGGACCATTTTCTCACGCCCCACCGACAGGATATTGAGTAAGTTTTGGTACAGGTGAGTGTGTCTGCCGTCCTTATCCAAGGGCCCCTTCTCTCTTCCCCCTGTTCTCCATGATAGCCAACAGGGAGCCCTCTGGCTCACCTCAACACTTTTGGGCCCCGATCTTTGGGCTTCTCTTTGCTGTAGGAGCCCTTATTTCTCTGATCCTTTTGTGGTACTCCTTGTCCCCCCCTCTGAGACTTCTTTATTGTCTCACCTCCGTCATGGGTCAAAGAGCTAGCAGGATAGATCCTAACTTGGATTCCCTGAGAATTCTCCTTAAGAGCAGAGGATTGGAGCTTACTGATGGTCAGGCGAAAGCCACATGGGCCACGTTTATTAGGGTGAGCCCCTGGCTACCTGAAAGTAACTTATTTGATTGGGATACATGGGACTGGGTTGAGCAGCTCCTTAGGAAAGCTCAAGTCCAATCTGGGGATCTTCCCCCCCTCGGGGTGTTTCCTACAATCTCTGCCCTTAAGAGCTGTTCTCCCCCACCTGACCATGTGCAAGAAAAGAAACACCCAAACCAAGACAAGGACTGTGTCCCCTCAGAGGAAGAGAGGCCTGATCCCCATACTCCGACCCCCTACCTCGATCCTTTTGGCTCGGCCCCATGGCCTGCTAAAGGTGGGTCTCCTTCTCTCCCGCCCTCACTGCATACCACATCTGCCTCTAATCTATTTAGACCTGTCTCGGTCCCACCCCCCCATTCTGAATGGAGACCTCCCTTGGCCCTGCCCTGTTCTGATCCTTGTCAGTTATTCCCGGTCAATATTAACCCTGGGGGCAACCACCTGGCCGCATGGTTTCCCTGGGAGCCTGGGGACCTTAAGGAGTTAAAAAAGGCTGTCCTCGAAGATGGACCAAATGCCCCCTGGAGAGAGACTATCCTCCACCACCCATGCATGGCGGCGGACTGGTGGGCGCTAGCTCATGCAGTCCTTCTGGGTCCACTGTATATAAAGTGGTGTGCCCTGTACAAAGAGGAATGTCAACAGCAGGCAGAGCGCAACCAAAGCACTAACCCCGTGGTTCCTATTACTGTTGGAATGCTTATTGGCACTTCTGACCAATATTCATCAGCCATCCAACAAGCGGCCATTCCACTCCTTACCAGGATCAAATTCGGGCTTTAGGCCTGGCCGCATGGTGAAAGCTGGAGGAGGGACCCTCCGAATCCCCGTTCGCTGGGGTCAACCAAAAACCTGGGGAAGACCTCCCTGAGTTTATAACAAAGTTGAAGGGAGCATTAAACGGAAGTTCCCTCCTGGTGACCTCCGTGATCATTTTGTCAAAATGATGGTATGGGAAGGAATGAATCAGGAACATAAAATGGCTTGTTCAGGTCTTAAGGATCAATCCATGGAGAGATGGATAATAGCCACAAAAGACATTGGGACCCACTCTCACCAAACTCAGGTGTTGGCCTCAGCCTTACAGACTTCCCGTAGGGAGGACATGGCCACACTAGCGTGTGCGCTCCTAGCAGGCATTCCCTGGGACAGGCAGAGCTTGCTTTAGGTGTGGACGGGAGGGTCACTTCAAGAGAGAGTGCTCCCAGCGGGCTGCAAAGGGGTTGGACTCAGGCGGGGCCTCAAAAGGGTTAGACCCCAATGCCTGCCCTAATAACCCACGCACACCTTGCCCTCATTGTGGAAAGGGTTATCATTGGGCTAAAGACTGTCAATCCAAAACAGACACACAGGGTCAGCCTTTAAACTCCCCGAGGGGCTTACCCCAGCCCAATTAAAAAATAGGGGCCCCCCGCCCAAGACTTGTTGGACCATCCCCCTCGTGCAAGGTATCCAACCCAAAACGATCCTCATGATTGGGGGCAAATCCTTCAAATGCCTCATAGATACTGGGGCTGATAAGACAGTTCTAAGAAAAGAAGAGATTCCCCCCAATGGAAGCTGGTTCCCGGGCCCCCCTTTCTGGGGGTGGGATTGCAAACCGGCTCTCAGCAAACCACTGACTGGGTCCTGTGGGTGGATCCGGATGGCAACTCAGGCGAGGGGCTCCCCCTGGTGGCGCCGGGATTCATGGCTAACCTCCTGGGTTAGGACATATTAGGAGAGAGTGAGGCCTATATTACCACTGACCATAAGGCCTTTTATGGGGATCTATTAGATGAGGAAGAATATCAACCACAATTTAGAGAAGGCTGAGAAAACCATCAAAATTACCAAGACGATCCTGATTTTGAGAAAATTAGAAAAGGCCTACCTCATTTTAACCCCCGGCCTCACCCCCAATCCTAAGGGCTGCTGCTCCTCCTGGGGTACCCAAGATTAAATGGCTCCCAGAACCCCCTGTTTGGGGGAGCAGTGGCCTTTACCATTTCCAAAGCTAAAACAACTACATATCCTTGTTGAACAGAAACTGGAGGTTCCTTCAGGATTTGAGAAAAATAAATCAAAAGATGATTTTGGGACCCCCCAATGGGGTCTCCTGTGGATCCCGGCCATCCCTAATGATCATCACTTGACTTCTTCCAACAATGGAACATTACCCACAACACAGGAATTCCACACAATCTAAGGGACAAGCCATAATAGAAAGACATAATAACACCCTTAAGTCTCAACTAATAAAACCAAAAGGGGGAGCACTCCCCCCTCATGATCTGTTAAAAATGGCCCTATTTACATCAAATATTTTAAATTTTTCCAAAGGGGACCATTACTCACCCTTTCAAAAACATTGGGCCACCAGCACGCCATACCTGACTCTCAAGATCAGATGGAGAGACCCCCTCACAGGGATATGGAGAGGCCCTGACCGACTGATCACTACAGGGCGAGGATTTGGCTGTGTTTTTCCACCCTCCTGGTACTGAAAGCCCTCTCAACAAACACCCAGGGAATTCAACCTCCCCTGAGGAGATTTTCCCTTCTGATCTATTCCAGGAATCATAATGATCCACCTGATTTTGGTGCTCCTACACATGGAGACACACTTGACACAGGCCGGCTTCTGTGATCCAAGTAAAGCAAGGGCCCTATCTTTGGCCCTTGCCTTGCCAATAGACTTATCGCCTTTGTCCAAAAGAGAGTTGAATCCATACAACTCATGAGCGTCCAGGTTCAATATTAGCGACTGGCCGGTGCTGACCATGGCAATGATGGGTAAGATTTTCCTGAAGGGAGAATAACCTAAGACAGATCCTCTGGGCTTCCCCCCCTCCCCCCGCACACACTGAGCAAAAAACCACTGGCAGTGTGGGTATCCAAAGATGGGTAAGATCCCCTAAAGGACGGGGAGAACCTAAGACAGGAGCCCCATCCCGGTTTTTAGCTGCCCAATCGGCTCAATAATAAAACAAAAAGGGGGAATTGAAGCCAAACGCTGCACTGGACGCCATGACACTTCTTCTCTCCTCCAATTTCATGTGCCTAGCACAAAGGGCGCTAACCTGATGCCTGCTTCATCTTCCTCTTCTCTAAACTGCCTTTCCTGATAGCGATAGTTGACGAAGTTGATGTGGCCATTCCTCGTTGGACAGGACAGACCAACCTGTCATTCTACTATTGGTTCCTTGGCTGTCTTCCCTCCCTATAAAAATGCGTGTGCCTTGGTAATAAATGGATTTTGAGCTGCCACCAACTCCATGTTACCGGCTCATTTTCCCCAGCCGAGCGGAGGGGGCTCCCACCGAAGGGAGTCCAGGGAGAGCCGGGTAGCCGCACTCACCCTCCTGCTCGGCTCCAGGGGACAGTTCAACTGATCCGAGCCATCCCACCCACCCTTGGGGATGCCCGAGGTGTGACATCTTTGCACAGTTTTTCTCAATCATGTCAGCATAATGGGTAACTGGAGAAAAGAGCCAAGTCAGAGTATTCTGCTGACACACTATGCCAGGAGATTATCCCAGGAATGGTTAAAGTGGCATATAGTGTGCATTTCAGGATGATAGAAGAACAAAACTCAGTATATGGCAGTTGTCCTCTCTCTAAGTAGGAGTAGTGTGAAGCAAGAAAGTTTGAGCTTGTTTTGTAGGAACACCAAGTCTTGGAATGCATAGAAACAGGGTTTCACTTTTAATCAATAGCTTAATGACCAAAAGCCATACAGACACATAGATACTGCAGACTGGTACAGCTCTTCTGAAAAGCAGTGTGGAGAATCTTCAAAAAATTAGGGCTGAGCCCACCATATGATCCAGTTATCCCTCTTCCAGGTATTTTTCCAGGGGAGTTAGAATCAGCACATCATAGCAACACAGCAAAATCTATGTTCATAGCAGCTCAATTTGCCAATAGCTAAATTATGGAAACAACCCAGATGTCCCTCACTGGATGAATGGATCCAAAAACTGTGGTATATGTATACCATGGAATTTTACACAGCAATTAGAAACAATGATATTGTAGCCTTTGAAGGTAAATGGATGGCTACGGAAGAAATTATGCTGAGTGAAATCAGCATAACCCAGAGAACCAAGGGTCAAATATCTTCATTCATCTGTGGAGGCTGGAACTAGATCCTGGCCATTGAGAAAGGAGGTCTATTATTATGTGTTAAATCTGGATAAATTGTAATGTTATACAACCTAATACATTTTTTAGAGATGTTTTGGGAGGGAGGGGGTGGGATAAGGGTGGGTAATTGGGGGGGCACTCTTGGGGGTAAATCTAATCTTCAGAATCTATATATATTATATTATTTCGTTAGAGATTGTGTTATTGTTCAACAAATAAATTTCTGAATAAAAAAAAAGAAATATGCCAAAGGAAATTTTACATGAATTTATCCAGCTTTAAAAAGTGCTTCTTATTGTAGAAAATTCAGTGATTACAAATACAGTGGTACCTATTCGAAAGGAAAAGTGAAACTTAACATTTATACTCTGGAATTCTGAATATTTGTAAAGCTTACCCATGGCATTCTCATACTACTTCTTGTTCTTTTATGTTTAAAAACTCAGATCAGGTGAATCAGCCTTTTGTTGTAGGGTAGAAAATTTCATGGTGCTGGTTACAGGTAGAAGAGGTTTCTTTTTTAATCTACTGAATAAAGTGTATAATATGAGATTGGCAGTGTATTTTGATTCAGGACTTCAAATTACTTGGAACTAGAGATCACCAAGAATTAAAGTTGTTAACTCAGTTACACAAGTACAAGAAATAGTGCATTTAAGTTTCCCTATGATTTGAGGTTTGGTTCGTGTATTTCTCAATTACATTTTCTAGTTGGCTTAGGACATTAATCCAGTAAAATATGTGTTTTATTTCATGGTAATTCCTTGAATATGGATAATCTGTGTTATTGTTATGTCTGTCAAATGTTATTTAACAGAAAATTCAATAAGTACAAAACAATTTTTTCTGACTCATCTTTTTAAGTTGTAGAACTAACATGATATTTAAAGTTTTATATTAAGCAGTCTACATCATTATAAAATGAGTGATAAATAACTTATTATTGACTTTAAGAAATAACAATAACTATTGTACATTTAGAAGTAATGGTGTAACTGGGTATGGTGGCACACACCCGTAATCCCAGCAGCGCGGGAGGATCTCAAGTTTAAAGAAAGCCTTAGCAACTTAGCAAGGCCCAAAGCAACTTAACAAGACCTTGTCTCAAAATAAAAAATAAATAAATAAAAAGGCTTGGGTATATAGCTCAGTGGTTAAGTGCCCCTGGTTTCAATCCCCAGTACCAAAAACAAACAAACAAACATAATGGTTCACTAGCCTAAAATTTAGATGAAAAAATATGACCTACTTTTACCTGGATGATGCATTTCCTAGTTTGAATGTTTTATCTAATTGATAGCCAGGCTTCCATCTATTCATTAAATCATTAATGTTTAGAACACCTATTAAAGATTAATTTGTAGAAAATAAACATAATTTTAATGAAATTAAAACCAGAATTATAATTTTGGAGACAAGATAACAAAAAAGGAATTGTTCAAAATTTCCTACAATTTGCAAAATGAGGAATTAATTATTTAATTTAGTTGTTGTAATAAGTCATCCCCAAACCGCAGTGGCTTCTGATATCACATATTTCTCTCTGATACTAATCGCTTGCCATCTCTTATCTACATGTAGTTCTTTTCATCACCCAAGCTGGAAGAGTCCTCCTTCAGATTGTCTTTTTTTCAAGGCAGAAGGAAAAGAGCAAAAGAACTGGAGGAACCTAGTAGTGCCTGTTAACTCTTCTATTGAGATATGAAATAAAATAGGTCTGCTCACTTTCCACTGGCCAAAATGAGTTTGAAAGCCAAAGCCTAAACCAAAGGGCTAGGGATGAAAACTCTGCTTGCAAACACAGAAAAGCCCCCTGACAATGTTGTGAGAGCCCTCTTAGGGGAAAGGGAGAGGGGCTGGAAACAGGGAAAGCACAGAAAGAGCCAAGCGTCAGCTCATCATTGTGGTACCTCTTCCTGCTTCCTTTCCATTTTAAGACTCTGTTGATTCCATATTTGTATTATGTTGATGACTTAGCTAAATCATCCAGAGTAAATTCATTGTTAATTCTGAAAAAGTCAGTACGTTACACTTAATGTAGGGAAAATGTCCTGTGAACGCTGTAATAATTATCTTTTTTTCTGTGCAGTATATGACTCATTAAAATAAAATCACAAACAAAATAATTTTAAGTACTTTCTCTGTAAAAGTGTATATTGCAATTCTAAACACAGGAGACAATAGATAAGGTCAACTGAGTTATAAAAATGTAAATAAATCAAGCAGGGTGAAATAAATCTTGATCATAAAACATGTGCCTTATATGTTTTAAAATGAAGAGGAACAACTGAAATGTGTGCTTTCATGAAGTAGAAAAATGTGTAAATCTGCTTAGAATTCTAAAAGAAATATTAAACTGGTAAAGGCAAATAGGAAAGAAAAAAAAACACATTACATATTTAACAAGTCTGTTGTTTTGAACATTATGGTCTTCCTGCTGTTATATTTGCTAAAGGGTAGAGAACTATTATTAAGTAGGAGCCAAAAATCGCAGTGCAGACTAAATGGAGCATATTACTGTGAGTAAATATTTGAGAACATTGGATTTAATATTAGGTGCTATTGAACAAGAACAATCCCTGGTGTAAGTTATGGACCTGACCACATGTTTGTTATAGGAGTTTTAGTTATCTCATTCGACATGCTAGGGAGAAAATAGAAGGTAATGGTAACAATGAGGGAAAAAATTAGTTTATGCAAGCTAAGAATTTTTTTCCTTAATTCACCCACACAAGGAAAAATATTATCATTATTTTTTAGCAAATATCCACACAAGAAAATTGTATATACTGCATTTATCCCTACATGTTTTATATTAGAGAGGCTAAGAAAAAAACTTTCCCTAAGCCAACTACAAATGTAATGTTTGCTCTTCAAAACATTTCCTGAAAGTATGCTAAACTTGCCAGCTCTTCCTTCAGGAGGGCTTCCATAGGTAGAGGTCTTTATAAAGTAAATCACTAGAAATTTAGGGAGCAGTTCCAGGTGATGCTTCTTGGTTATCAGATGAAATGGATGGTGACCACCTGATCCAAAGTTTTCCAACAACCAAAGGATGAAGAGTAGTAGCATCCAGAGAAGGAAGTCATTGAGAGTGGAAGGTAAGACGGGAGTCTGTTGTGTAAAAGTAGCAATGATGCTCTTCATGTAAGAGAAAATTATAAGAGAGCAGAAGCTATGAACTGGCCCAAAGTGGTACTGGTAAAGACAGAAGAGAGAAAACATGAAAGAGAAGCAGATATTCCAGAAAAGAATTAGGGAACGAGAAATACAATCTCAAGACCTGCCCAGGCTCCAGTTCCATTGCCAGGATACTTATAAATAATAATAAAAATACTCTTCCTTTCTATGAAACTTCCATGAGTCCCATTCTTACAAATTAACGATTATACTTTAAATACATATTTTATACTTTGACTCTTTTTTACATTATGATTACTACAAATTAACCTGTTGAAGTTTAATGTATGATTTTCAACTTCAAAATAAATCCAAAAGCAAACCAAATTTACAAGCTGTATTTGGTAATCATGTTGTTTGTTGTGCCAATCATGTATCCCAAAACTACATTTATAATTTATGAAATAAAGAAAATGGTTTTATCAAGAACCAGGACTGGGCTGGATTGGTGGCTCAGCAGTTCCGCTGGTTGCCTGGCATGTGCGAGGATGCAGGTTCGAACCCCAGCACCACATACACAAAGAAGCGTATGATCAAAAACATCTCATGAAAAATTAAATAAAAAATATGATTCTGTCTTTCTCACTGTCCCTCTCTTTTAAAAAAAATAACCAGGATTATCAGCATGAAAAGATATAATGATGCAAGTTCAATAAGATTATATAAAAGTCCTGTAGATCTAATTTTATATTGAAGGTGTCCCTATGAAACTTAAAGTGTTTTTTTTTTGTTGTTGTTGTTTGTATTTGTGTGTGTGTGTATGTGTTTGTGTGTGTGTGTGTGTATATCAGCTCGTTGTTTTCTCAAAAGAAAATCAGGTCAGAAGAGGATCTATTGAAAAAGATTTAAGAAACTTATCAACCAATTTAAGTGTGCTCTATTTGGAATACAAATCAAAATTTAAAAGACTATGACAATTTGAGAAATGTGGACCCTGGTTGAATATTTAATGGTATTTTAAAAAGAAAGATTGATTTTTCTTTGTGTAATAATGGTATTATGATTTTTTAGAAATGTACAGTAAAATATTCACAGATAAATTATCCAATGTTATGATTTGTTTCCAAAGTCTAAGCAGGCAGAATTGGTGGGAGCTTAGAGGAAATGTTATGGCCATGAACCAGTAATTTTTACAGCCATGGGATGGAGATATATAAAAAATACTAATTTTGCTATTTTTATGTATATTTAAAGTTTTTTGGAATAAAATTATATTTTTGCTTACCCCTACAATATTACTTAAATAATTACTTCCCAGGAAGTGACAGATATGGAACAATTTTAAAGTTTATAAAAAATACTTAGTATGTTAAGCATGAATAACAAGTCAACCTAGAATATCCACACTCACCAATACAAAAACCAATGAATTCACAAAAAAATATAAAAATAAAAGAGACAAAGATGCAAGGCTTTGGCCATATTCATATCCTAATTTTACAAAAATCCTTTATATCAGTTGCAACTACTCTGGGAACTTATTCCATGACTCAGACTTTGTGCTACATAGTGGATAATTCATTTATGTCTGAAACATGAATCTGTTTGTTCAAAACATTAATTCTCCATGTTAAACTCATGTATCTTCTACCCCTTCACTATCCCCACTCTGTCTCCACCACAAACTGGCCCTAAATGATGTTACTGACACTTACATTGCACTCTACAAATATTTTTGGTTGAGTTAAGGAAAGAATTAATGACATAAATAAATAGCTCCTCTAATTAACATTCCTTTAGGAATTACTATTTTGGTCATTTGTTTAATACACATATGCATTATGATTTTAGCTATAAAGAGCAATTCTATCTTACTAAAACAAATGAGCTCAATGGTTTCTCAAGATATTTAAAATATTTTCATAGATTTAAAAAAGACCTGGATTGTACATTTATACAAAAGATGTAAAATTTAGCATAGTATTAAAATAATACTTAAAGTTTATATTTTAGGTAGGGAAAATATTACAGAGTACTTCATGATATATTTGAGAGAAAGATATACACTTTTGAAATTATTGAGGTTAAACAAAAACATGGAAGCAGTGAGACAATGAGATCAAAGACTAGTCTGGTTATCCAATAACATCTAATCTGAGAGCCTGACAAACCTCTTATCCAGCCCCTCCTATTTGACAAATATTTATTGGGTAGCCAGTGAATTCTTTATTCCCTTAGTGAAGCAATAAGCAAAATATAATGTTCCTCTATTGGAATGTATTAGTCTTC
Source organism: Aplodontia rufa (assembly GCA_004027875.1). Lineage (NCBI taxonomy): Eukaryota > Metazoa > Chordata > Mammalia > Rodentia > Aplodontiidae > Aplodontia > Aplodontia rufa. The sequence goes on from PVKS010000949.1 coordinate 122,663, forward strand.
TGAGTTAGAAAATGAGGAGGTTTGCATTACGTATGCATGTATGCAGGCCCAACTGAACGCACTGCTCACCTTAGGTCAGCCTATTTATACGCTATAGTAATATTCCCCAATGCTCCAATGACACAGATGTGGAAAATATTGAAAACCTTTCACAAACAATTAAAATGCTAATATCCTTTAAAGTTGGTGTATTATAAATAGAAATTCAGTGTAACCTAAACTTACCCTAAATGCTAAACTTATAAATCCTATTTGACAGAAGTAGAGTACACTATCTAATATCTACTCTAAGAGATATTATCTGCCATTTGTTTCCTATACTGTAGATAACGTGTTGGAATGTTATGTTTGTGAGACTGAGAATTACACAAATGGTCTTCTCTATCTCTTTATACAATCTCCATTCTTAAGAAAGATCAAAGAAGGTCCATGAGAAGAGAACTTCGGAGTTAATGGTGCTAGTTAAGGAAATTAAACTTTATAAGTCAATGCATTTAAATTAAAAGTTGTGCCAGACTTACAACTTTATGATAAATATCTTCAAATTTTGGGGGAAATGCAATGAATTATAGAAAATAATTAATCCTTTGACAAAGGACAGGTAACCACAGATTAATAACCTGAATTATAGATCTTCTGTACTAGAAGAAGAAAGACCTAATGAAATATTTAAAGGTATTAACTCAGCAACTCTTGTTAAAAATCTTTCCTGACTAAATATGAGAATGGATTCTTCATATAATATCACACAGGAGCACTTTAGATGACATCTTTAAGGTACTGTAAAAATAATTAATTTTGGGGGTAAAATTAGATATATTTCTCAAGAATAGCAATCGTAGAAACACCAACAGATTGAGTAATAACTAAACACCGGGAAGCACGCATTTAGTTATAAAATTATGAAGTAATTAAAGAGCATAATAATGATATTTTACTTAAAAAACTAAAATTTAAAATTCTAATGCCAAATTTCAATGAGAAAGCTTTATCAATTTAAAATATTATGGAAGAGTTTATAATATCTCACATAAAATCGAGGCTAATTGCATTTTGAACAAGAAAATCATCCATTGAACTATACTATTTAAAACCAGGTTAAAAACATAAACCAAGGCACAATTATTTAAAGATTTAAAAGGAACAGCTGTTTTGAAGTTGACTGTAGTATTCAACATGTCTCCAAGATTATTTGGTTTTCATAATAAATGTAATTTCTGAGACGATCGTGTATATCCTGGGATCCATGGAGTTATGTCATATCCTCCAAAATGTGCTAAGACATCAAGGAAACTGTAAATATGATAAACTAAGTACCCAAGTCAATGGGCTACAATTAGAATCTCCTTTGTGATAGCCCTGTCTTCAAAGTCATATGAACCCCAAACTAATAAGTCATTTATTCCTAAGTTAAACAGGTAAAAGAATTGTTACTAATCTGGAGAAAATACTTCTCTCATTTTAAAAGAGTCAAGCAGTAAGATTTTCATCAAAGAATAACCATATGAATACATTTAAATTAACCTATGTAACAAAACCACTGACTCCTTTAACAAAGACAATGATGCAAACATTTTTCCAGGGTTATTCTGGAAAAGCTCTGTCCATCTCTCTCTATTTGCATATATGCTATTGAGCCCCAACTGTCTGTCAAATATGATATGTGCTATGTTTATACAGCTTTCCTAAATTAAAAAGAGATAGAAGGGGAAAATGGCAAAAATAGAGAACATGATAACAAGCAGCTGCCTTCTCCTTGTGTTGTGATTCATTCCTTGATCAGTCAGTTTAGTTATGGAATGGGCTGTTTCACCAGCTTTCTCCTCAGTTACTTTGGCCAACTGAATATTTTATGTATTCTCTTCCTCATATTTTTCATCTCTCTCTCTCTCTCTGTCTCTCCCTATACACACACACACACACACACACACACACACACACACATTTGGATATGTGTGTATGTTTGAGATATATTACACTCTATGCTTCAATCGTCCAGATTATGTCTATTTCTAATTCAGTTAAGCAAAAATAAAGTCACTCTGCCAGAAGTAAACAATGGATCCAGTCTTCAATGATTTTACAGACTCCCAACTCAGTAGCACCATGCTAGATTTCTTTCAGATTTTTGCCTTGAGTGTAAAAGAGAATATTTTCTGTATGCTGGCTTTTGGAGGAGATGACCTATGAATGAACATTTGTGGGAAAAGTGGAAGAGTGTCTCCTGGATACTAAAGGGAGAGCATAGAAGCCAAGGGAAGATCTTTCCAGAACCTGAGGCAGCAATCCAGGACTGACCAGTCTGAAACCAAGCTTTGTTTGTTTTCTTACATGGTAAGGGTAAGAAGCTCTTTTGGGAGTTCTGCTTGTACTCAATAAGTAGTACATGCCCATAACTATGCATAGCATAAGAAACAATTAAACAGGAAGTAGAAAAGAGGGAGAATATGACAAAGCAAATAATTTTTCTGATTGTTGGAGGGAAAATGGGTTATTATTACTAGTAACTTCACAAAGACAGTGACATTTGAACCAGGTCTTGGAGAATCTGTCAGGTTTTACCTGAAAAAAAAAGGAAGTGGAGGAGAAGAAATACATTCAGGCTCTGGGTACCCTCAAAGTTTCTTCTGAGATCCTATCTCACTGTAAGTAGAAGCTCTTTGTGGTAATTTTACAAACTCATATAACCTTAGCATCTACAACCTTTATGTCTACAAATTTCACATAAATTAGCATCAAGTTAGACTGTGAGTAAGAAACAAAATAAGGGTTTTAAGAATGCATTCCTCTAACACACACTAATAAGCCAGCTGTGCTCACAAATGTTCAAGCATCTGCATTGAGAGGTCCCTGTCTTATTATCTGTCAAGGTTAGTCCCTTGTTCTTTTTGTCTAAAATGATAGTCATGGCATCAAGACAATAGGATGGAGAAAAGAAGAGCCAATGTCAGAATATCAATATGCTAAGAGCTTCGGCCTGGACACCTCCACTCGCTTGGGCACACTCAGCTTCAGTGAAATCTTTTGATTTATTTATTTCTAAAGGGATGTCCATTCTTGTCTACTACCAAGGTAATCTTTATTCCAGGTGTCTCACAGGCTCAGCAAAAATATCTGTCACCACAGGAAAAGGGAAGAGTTCCCGAAGGACAGTACAGTCTCTCTCATGAGACCTAAAGACTGTTTCCAGATTTCCAGTCTACATTTTTCTAGGCATTTAACTTTCTGATCTTATCTTCCTTAAATTACTTCCTTGCAGCCACAAGAGATCAGGTACACCCCCTCCCATCTCAGAACTGTTGCTCCTCTCTTTCACCTGCCTGAAATCCCCTTTCCTCAGATATCCTTATTACTTCTTCACTCTGCAGATGTTTAAGAGGCTTTCCCTAACAAGCACTGTACAGTAACAACTTCAAACCCCTGTGTAATTTTAATTCAATATACTGTATATATTCCTTTAATTGTTGATGCTTTATATCCCACTATTATAATATAAGGTCCATCAGAGCAAGAAATTTTCTAGAGCAAGAAATTTTCTACAGTAGAATTAAGTCATAATTAGGTGTTCAATAAATACTTTTAAAAATCATGTATTAACAAATATTGGTCTTCCTTCCTAAAATACTTCAGATTCTCAAACACATGTTCCCAAACCAAATCACTTCGTGCCTGTTAATGTATTCTTTATTCTGCATTTGTTATCTTTGTTAACAAATTCTCCACTTTGTTAAATATCAATGGATCCATGTTGACTACCATCTCTGTCATACTCTCCTTCTTTTTTATTTCTCGAGTCTTACCAATTATTACTCTGCAGTCTCCCAGATCTTCTTAGTTTCATCCATTCCCATTTGCAGTTATACCTGTTAAAATTAATCATCCCTCAACTTAGCAAAACCTTTTTCTGTCCAACAAAACATTTAATTAACTCACTAAATTAAAATGTTTCTAGCTGGTGTTGCTTATTTTAAACTGTCATGCCTCGAGTCTACCTTTCTTTGTGCTCATGCAATGTTCTTCCTAAAAGCAAATTCACATTGTCACTTTCTTCATTATTTGTATTTGATCATGAAAGATATAAAATCTCCTAAATCTTCAGGGATTTAATAACTATCTTAATATATGTTTTTTGAAGTTAATGACTAAAAACCACATAAGCCATTTTCTCTATAAGCTAATAAAATACCTATGTAAAATATATTTCCTTTCTTATATCTTTGAGACTTCCCATAAACACAATTTCTCCCCTCCTCTGTGACAGCATTTGACTCCATCAGTCTAGATGTTGCTCTTTAAAACCTTAAACACTTGCAAAGTTTTAGCAAACTGCATTAATTCCAAGCTTAGCTTTTAATCTTAAATTAATTTATATAGTCATAAATCAATTTTCCTAGTGTATTCAAAATTGCCAGCTCATCCTCCTCTGTCCTATTAGGATTCTGAATTATAGGTGACAGAACACCAGTTCAACCTGGCTATCAGTAAATGATACTTTGGTGACTCGTATAAATTAAATGTCAACTAGATAAGAAAAGTTGAAGATGATATTTTAAGTTATTGTTGTTCTTTCTCTCCCTCCCCTTATTCCACACCCAGGCTTGTGTCATAGCTTTCTTCAAAATCAATCACTATGATCATGGACCACTCCTTGCTTAAGCCTGAGTAATAGTGTCACCATCGGACCCAAAGGGTAGAAGGAGCCTCATCCAAGACACAGGGATCTGAGGTTGAAGAAAAGATGAGAATCTTGTTAGAAGGGTGATTTATTGGGTGAAACTTAGAGACATCTATTACACTCATTAAGCCTCATTGGTTGTCTGACAGACCCAGTATTTTTCTTGCACTAGATTAGTCTTTCACCACCTCCCAGTAGAGGGCTTTGTTTCTGCTTACATTTCTGCTATTTTAATGTTGGTCTCTAAACCATTTTTATTTTTATTTCCAATGTATAAAATAGTGAAGAGCACTTAAGAAAAGCTCTCATTAATTTTATTTACTGAGTTTAAATAACTTTTTAGAGTTGTTCAAATTTATCCTGTTATTTTTTACACATTTACCTATTTGTTTATCAGAACAAATCTGGAAGAAAAACAACACTTGCATGCTTATTTTGCAAACACTAGGTACAGAAGTATCTTTTCCACACATCAAATGCATAACATAAGCAACTCTAAAACTTGGGATTTCCAAATACACTAAATTTTAAATATCAAAATTTTTGGCGAATGATTAATTCACAATGATTAATTCACAATTCACTGTGAATGATACTTTCTCTTAAAAATATCATGGATTGGGGAAGAGATTCAACTGAGCCTGTGTACCTTCTCTGAAATTCTTTCATGTTGTGATTTAAAAAGAGAGAGAGAGAGAGAGAGGGAGGGAGGAACAGTGAAAGAGAGAGAAAGAAATAATTTTCATTTTAGTTTTTCATGTGGCTGTCATTGTTCCAACATTTCATGGTGTACGTGGTGCCAGGGTTCGATCCAGCGTCATCATGCATGCCAGGCAAGAGCTGTAACTGCTGAGCCACCACTCTAGCCTCTCATGTTGTAATTTTAAAAGAGTTCCTTAACTTTTCTAATTTCAGCTTTTCCATCTGTAGAGCAGGGATAATACTAGATCCACTTTTAAAATTTATTTGGAGAAATAAACAAGATAAATAGGTCACATTTGGCACTGTTGTTAGCACATGGATAGTGTTCCTTCCAGGCTTTCTACCAGCAAGAAGTCTCCCGTCACCACTGTGCCAACAGCACCACTAGTACTATCAGAAGTACCCATTCCCTTTTTGCTTTTAAAGAGAAAGAAAGGGGCTAGAGCGGTGGCTCGGCAGTCACGGCGCCTGCCTGGCATGCCCAAGTACATGGGTTCAAAACCCAGCATCCATGTACAATGTACCCAAATAAGTGTTAGAGCAATGAAAGCCATGTGCAAAATTCAATAAAAATGGATTCTCACTGTCCTTCTCTCTTTGAAAAAGGACAGAAAGAGAACGAGAGAGAAATCAACTTTATATTTTTATCTGGATTTCATTTTCTGACACTTAGTTGTGTATGTGGTTCTGAGGTTCAAACCTGGGTCCTTGTGAATGCCAGGCAAGTGCTGCAACCACTGAGCCAACCCACTAGCCCCAGAAGGACCATTTTGATGATTACTGCTGGACACAGATTATGTACCAATATTCAACATCATATAATTCCTTCAAGAAAAAGTAAAATTATTTTGGTCTTTGTTTTACTACCTCTAAGAATGCCCAGTTTTTTTCAGTATTCTTTCCTGTCCACTTTCCTCAATCAAATTGTGAGATCTAAGATCCTGATTGTCTTTAAGTTTTGTTGTTGTTTATTGTTAACAAGAAGCAATTCCTGCCAATCACTGTGGTGCACACCTGTAATCCCAGCAGCTTGGAGACTGAGACAGGAGCATTGCAAGTCCAAAACAGCCTCAAGCAATTTAGCAAGGTCCTAAGCAACTTAATGAGACCTTGTCTCAAAATAAAAAATGAGAAAGGAGAACTGGAGTGGTGGCTCAGCAGTTTTGGTGCTTATTCGGCATGCACAAGTACACGGGGTTAAACCCCAGCACCTATGTACACAGCTAAGTATCAGAGCAACGAAAGCCATTTGAAAAACTCAATAAAAATTCTCTCTCTCTCTCTCTCTCTCTCTGTCCTTCTTTCTTAAAAAAATAAAAAAGGACTGGGGATGTGGCTCAGTGGTTAAGCACTCCTAGGTTCAATCCCTAGTACAAAACAAAAACAATGAAGAAATGCCTTCCAAACTATTTTGAATTTTGAATTTACCTAAAGAAAAGAAAACTATTCTAAAACAATATATTCATACAATTTCAATAGGTAGCAGCCTTTGCCGTCAAATTTATCAGTTGCTATTTCACATTAGATATTGAGTTTTTTCCTTTGCATGTGTCGCTTTTATCTAGAATATTGTTCACCTAGACCTTCAAATTGACTCCGTTCTTGTCTCTGTTGAAAGAACGTCCTGATCACCCTCGCTAGCTCTCATTCTCTTCCCAAATACTGCTCCAGTATTCAGCATTGCATTTCATATGACCTGATTGATTCTTTATGTTCTTTTATAGTCTACCCTCTCACCCTTCTACTAGATGCTAGTTTGAGAGTACTGGGACAATACGTACTATGTTCATTTCTCTGTCCCCCATGACTTGAAGAGCTCTTGACACATGATGGAATCTTAGTACATTTTGGTAGTTTAGGTAAATTGTCTCTGAAATAGTTAACCCCTCACTCTACGTATCTCTTACTATAAAGGTGTAGAATAAATTGTTTGGCTAAGGAAACCAGATTTTATCCAGTAAGAATGGTATTTGTACCTATGTGATTATTGCATGGGAATTTTTATGACCAATGTATCACCATTCTGCTACAGTGTATGTGCTATCTTTTTTAAAATGAATCTTTCTAAGCCCATTACACAGTAAGCAAAGTTAAATCAAAATTACTTCAATCTTTATAACAAAATCTATAGCAACCAGGTATATAAATTCTTATGTAACTATTAGTAAGTCACATAAATTGGCTTTGGTTGCTGTTTCTTTACCTCTTTTTTGAGTCACTCATAATCAGTTCTTGAAAATTTCCTACAAAAATGTTATCAAATGTCCTTTTGGTCTGATTTTGACCACTGGTATTTCTGTGTTTCCCACTGCATTTGATCGGAATAGAATACTATAATCACTTATGACATATTAATAACTCCAATAGAATGTATTTGAGAGATTTCCAAAGATTAAACTTCAGATTAGAGAAATCAAAGAAAAACAACTTGAAACGAACACAAGATAAATGGATATTTACCCCATAAAATTGAAATGGTGTACAACAAACATTACGTAAAAATATAGCTTGTGAGAACATGCAAGATGATTCGATTGAAATGATCAGTAACCAAAGAAGAGTATAACTTGGTTTTGATTGAAATAACTGTTTTGCAATGTAATAATTAAATGTAAATGTTGAACAAAGAATATACTGAATATACTGTAATAAAAATAAAATGGAAAGTAGAAGAAGCTAATTCTCATTAGATATTACAAATTTATGTTAATATAAAAGTTAATTTACACAAGTTTTTGCCTAACATTATGCTCAGGGGCATTTGATACTATTGTAAAACAGATATATATATATAGGACAATCAACAGGAAAAATATTTCAAATACTTGATTTTTAAAATTATTTAATAAAAAGCATAATTTAATATTGGTATAATTCTTGGCACAATAATTCATAACATTCATTTATTCTGGAGTAATATTTTTGTAGAATTTTTTAAAAATCTAGAATTTATATTATGATTTAGCAAATCAAAAATTAGTACTCAGAAATAAATAAATTAAATTAAAACAAATCTTTCTCAATCTAAAAAAAGAGATAGCAAAGGTAGAAATCAAAAAAATATTGTTCTGGTTTTTGATCCGGAGTGTCACTCAAACTGAAAGTTTGGTCCCCAATAGTATTCAGATGTAAGGCCTTTGGGAAGTGCTTTGGATTGTGAGTACTCTTACTTCCTAAGTGGATTGATCCACTGATAGCTGAATGGACTACTGAGAGGTGAAGGTAACTATAGGCAAGTGGGGCATGGCAGGAGGAAGGAGATTACTGAGTGCATGCCTGAGAATACTATATTTTATCCCTTATCCCTGGGCACTGGCCTCTACCTCTTTCCCTCTCTCTGATTCCCAGCTGCTGTGAGCTATAAAGCATCACTTAGCCATGCCCTTCCATCATGATGTTCTTGTCTCAGCTGAGGCTCAGAACAAGGGGGCTAGCCAACCACCGACTGAAAGCTCTGAAATCTTGAACCAAAGTAAAACTTTGTTCCTTTAAGTTGTTCTTGTTGGGTATTTTGGTCAAAGTATCAAAAATCTGGCTAACACAATTATGATTCTTGATTTTTCTATATAAATAGATTAAGAAATTTATTCACTGGAGAAGTATTAGCATCAGGGAGAAAGTTTAGCAACCTCCCTTTCATATGTATATCATGTGTATATATATATATATATATATATATATATTCTATATTTATTAACATATATGTGTGTATGTATGTATTAAATACAATGAAATTCAATATTCTATATCACAGATATATAGCTATAAAACAATTGCCTTAAGAGGAAAAACAGTGTTTCGTAGATGGTTTCAGGATAGAAAGTTTCTCTCCATGTTATAGATTTCCTTCCTTCCTTTATTTCAGCTTAGGGAATTCAACAACCAGAGAAAACTTCACTTGAGGCCCATCTAAACTAGTAATTATCACAATAAACAGCTTTAAATTCCTTCTGAATACAAGCTGGCATGTAAATATGCATGTATGTGAGACCCATATTGAGACCCCTCAAAAGTCTGTGGCTTTGAACAGTGTGGCATTTTTCTCCTTAGTCAGATTTATTTATTTCCACAAATAAATTTTATATTTGACTTTTCCACTCCCCATAATATCAGGATTGAGGCTAATTTTTTTTTGTGTTTCATATTAAAGCAAATATTTTGATGTGGAAATCAACCTTTGTAACAATATTTATAATGAGCCTATTAGGCCCATAACACTATAAAACATAAAATTGACAACAACATCAGTAGCCTTGAATTTACAAGCAATTTATACTTTTATATTTATTAATATTCTTAATATTTTTAGCCATCCTGACTCTCAGACTGATGTTTATGGATTTGTCAATATTTATACTACCCATGTCTTGTAGTCAAATATTTGAAACTAAAAACATGTTCAAATTGACACATAGTAAATGTGAGGATAAACAAGTTTTTCTTCTCTATACAAAAATAGCCATGAATGTTGTCTATATAGCATTTTCCTGTGGTAATAGTTCCCTATTTTTATATATCAATTATCAATCCTTTCGAATGTCTCCACTCATCTGTGGAGGCTGGAACTAGACCCTGGCCATTGAGAGAGGTCGTCTAGTATCATGTGTTAAATCCAGATAAGGTGTAATGTTATACAACATAATACTTTTTTAGAGATACTCTGGGAAGGGGAAGGGAGGGATAAGGGTGGGTAATTGGGGGGACACTCCTGGGGGTAATTCTAATATCCAGAATATATACACATTTTATATTATTTTGTTAAAAACTTGTATGGTTGTTCTATAACAAATCTCTCAATTAAAAAAAAAAACAAAAATTATTAATCCTTTCCTGCTTGAGCCAGAAAAGGCTCAATAACACTAAAATGATATCCTAAGTATCAAAGAATTAAAAGATTTATACAAATAACGAAAGAATTCATGTAAGTTTTATTTTTGCAGGAAAATGAAATATTAAAGCAAGACTTGGTGGGACATGCCTATAATCCCAGCAACCCAGGAGGCTGAGTCACAAGGATCACAAGTTCAGCCAACTTCGTGAGGTCCTAAGCAATTTAGTGAGAACCTGCCTCAAAATTAAAAAATAAAAAAAGAAAAGGAAATATTCAATACTATTATAAAAATCAACTTCTAAGTTTGGGATTTATGTATTTGATTTTTCTTTAAATTGGCAGTGTAAAGGAGAAAATGAAAACTGACAAATTCAGATCTAAATTTCTTTTGCAAGTTTATTTTGATAGAGAAATGCTAAGCATTTTTAATGATTATATAAAAGTTTAGATGGAAAGCAAACTTACCAAACAAAAAACTATAAACTTGTATTTTAAATTTCACTCATGACTTCCAGTTTCTAATCTGGCTTGTAAATAATTTGGAGACCGTTACTCCAATACTCCCAGCAAGAACAATGGTGAATAAATAAAAAATAAGCAACTCTTCTTAGAGTGATCGAAGAAGTGAATTCACAGAAAAATCTGTTGCTTGCAAAATTAGAAGGCCAGACACACAGATAGTAAGAATCATGATTAAGCGGAGGTGAAGTTCAGGCAGAACCTCCAATGGGAACACGTAGCACACTAGCAAAGCATGCGCCATGACTGGCAGCCAGTGTGGTACAGTGTGGACAAGCTAAAAACTCCAGGGGAGTCCAGCTGTGAAAGGCTTCCCTCACTTTCATGAATTTTTCCTCTACAATCCTGACCAAATTCTATAAGTGAATATCTGAAGGCAAAACAACAAAACAAAATCCTCATTCCTGCAGCAAAAACAGGGGATAAGGAAGGATTCTGAAATAAGCACACTGTTCTTAACAAGATCTGTCCTTAAGAGAAACCACTGTACTAAAGCCTTCTGGGATTTCACCACAGCCTAACCAACTTGCATAAAGGGAGACATTTAGCTCTGGCCTCCTTAGTCTTCCTGTCTCCTGTGAGGGGAAAGAAAAGTAAACAGGAGAAAAGAAAACTGAGAAGCCCCTGTGTGATGCACTAATTGACTGAGACCTAATGTAAGACTTTAGATCATTTTTCCTCCTGCTACAGGGAACCATCCTTTCAAAGTCCAGTACCCTGACAATAACAGGAGAACAAAAGCAGTAGAACTACACATCTCACACCTTAGTTAAGAATGAATCAGTCTCTTAACTCGATCACAATTGGGTAAATAAAACCAAACACACTAGAGGAGATTTTAATCTATTACTCCAATAGGTCTGGTTAACAAACAGTTAATAACATATGACCAATAAGCTTAAATCCTCACAGTAAAGAGTAAAGGCCTGTTTACTTTAGGTCCTTTTGCCTAAGCCAGTACAACCAATTTTTACCAAAAAAAAAAAAAAAAAACCACAAAAAAAAAACAAAAACCAAAAAAATTACAAGAAAGTCTAAAAGACAAAAATCCAAAAATCATCAGAACAAAGCAAGCAATAGTTTAAAATCAAAGATATTAGATTTATTAACAGACAGGCAGTTTAAGTAACTTTAAAGTAAACATGATTAAGATTCTGAGGTCTCTAATACATGTTGACAATATGCAAGATCAGATAACTAATGTAAACAGACAAGACAGATGGAAATGCTAAGAAGGA